>JAXGGA010020409.1:0-18340 GCA_038373865.1 Uloborus plumipes | reverse complement strand
GAACAAATTGCGTTCCTTCCAGCCATATACAAAAGGATTTAAATTCTTAAATATTAATCGAAGGGAACAAGTTATAATATCTCGACTTCGCATCGGCCACACCAGATACACTCATAAACACCTTCTTTGCCACGAACCAAATCCAATATGTAATAACTGTAATGTCATTCAGACAGTGTTGCATATTTTATGCAACTGCCCAAATTTTAAACATATACGTTTTAAATATTTTAATAATTTTTATCCGACTTTGACGGAGTTACTAGGGGACACACCCCACTCCAATTTGTTCCCCTTTCTACATGAGATTGGTTTTATGTGTCTTATTTAGCAATTTTATCCTCATCCTATTGTTTGGGTCTCGCTTTGTTTTGTCAGATTTATGGTTTTACCTAAAGATTTTAACTTTGTATTGATAACGCTTCTAAATTTTTAAAACTTTTATTGGTGCTGTACTTTTAAATTTTAAGTTTGCTATCTGTATGCCACAGCATTGTTTGGCGCAGCATAGCCTACGAAGGCTCTTGTGCCAAAAAACCTGAAACAACCAACCAACCAACCAATTGTTATGGAGGTACTCTCGAACGTTGAAGAGGAGAAAGCAGCAGGATGGTGGGGGAGGGAATTTCTAATGAGAGTTGCCGTACCACCGCCGTGGCCGATTTGGCGATCGGATCGGTGGACAACAAAGTTAGGCAGATAAAGTCGATCGGATGCTTTTAATTTGGTTTCCTGGATCAGTATGATATCCGGGGAGTGTTGGGTGGCAAAATTATTTAGCTCAGCGATCTTGGCCTTACTTAGGCCGTTTGCATTCCAAGAGATTATCTTAAGGGAGGAAAAGAGAGGGGGCATTATTGTTTTTGGCCGATGGTAATATTAATATTCTGGAGAAGGGTAGTCAGCTGTGTTATCAGACCTCCTATGAGGAGGGGGAGTTGGGCTAGGCTTATAGGTCCTTGGGGGGTGGTAGTGGGGGTTTGAGTAATTTGGGCAAATGTGGGGGTAGACTGGGCGAAAGCCGGGGTGGAGGGGGTGCGGAGGAGGGGAAGATGGGGGGGGGGAGTTCTCAGCTTGAAAGGAGGTTGGGAGTTGAAACCTGGCCTTCTGGGGCAATCCTTGAAGTTTGCAAGGTGGGGGCCGGCGCAGTTGGCACATTTGGGGGTATTTCCTTCCTTGCCTTTTATGGGGCAATCTCTTGTCCAGTGAGATCCTCCGCATACGAGACAGCGGGGCGGCATAGTGCAGAGTTGCGATGAGTGAAAGAAGGATTGGCATCTGAAACATTGAGAGGGGCCTGGTTTTCTTTTAAGGGGCTCTATTTTGATTCTTAAATTGAAAAGGTGGGTCAGGTTGTATATATTTTTGTTATTGTCATTTTTTTCTAGGTGAACAAAAATAAGGGGGAGGGGGGTTCTTTCTTTTCCTTTTTTGAGTCTGTCTATTTTAGTTATTTGAGTGAATCCTTCGTCTTTTAGTTCTTCATTGACTTTAGAGATATCGAAATTTAGGGGGAGGTCACGGATAACAATTCTTGATTCTTTGTCTTCGTTTAACTGTCTCGTATAAGAGGGGAGGTTGCGGATGTCGTTATACCTTCTTATATCTCTGTAGATTTGGCTCGATGAGGGGTGGATCGTTAGGGTTTGCTTAATGTCGTTATAGGTCCCAGTAATTTCTTCTTTAGTCCAAAATTTAAGTTGTTCTAGGAGTTCAGTAGGGTTTGTAACTTTGCCAATTGTAATAGGGGGGGGGGGGTCTTTCATTTTTCCTCTGGGGCGGGGGGTCAGCAGGGAATGTGCCAACGTTGGTGGGATTTGGATTTTCGCCTCCTTTAGCAGGGGGGTTAGCCTTGGGGGGCGGCTCGACGGTAATCTCATCCGTTGTTCCTTCATTTTCATTTACATTAGGTTGCTCTTGTTCATCTCCCTCGTTGAGATTCTTCAGGGTGTCAAATTTGTTACTTAGTTGGATCTGATCTTTTTGATTATGGGTATTCCTAGGGTCATTGTTTAGTTGGCTGCTCCTTAGGATTCTGGGGTTTTTAGTTGGGGAGGATTTCTTTGACAAAGCTTATTCCATATTTTTTCTCAGAAGGGGGGTGGGATCTATATTGGAGGGAGGGGGCTAGAGTTATTTGGATCAAGGTTGTTGAGTCTTTCACTCATCATTTCAAATTTTAAAGTTAGGTCTGATAATTTGCTTTTAGTTGCGGACAGCTCTTGAATTAGATTCATTTTCTCAACTTGCAGATTTGCTTGGCTGTCCATAAGAAAACGAGCCCTTCGTTCAGCAGCAATTGCTCTCGCCTTGTCGATATCCCAAATAATTTGGTTTTCTTCGTGGTTTTGGTGGTCATGGACCTTAACAAGTTGGGTGCTTATAATGTAAAGTTGTTTGATTAGGGAGATTAGCTCATTAGGGAAGTCGATGTTTTTAATGGTTTTTTCCAGTGAGGGGAAATCAAGTTGGATACCAGAACCGTTATAAATTTTCAAAAATTTCTTACCGATCCGATCCCTTCGAAACAGAATTTTCTGTGCGGATGAGGCGGAGTCGGCAGGCGGGTCATCTGATGAGGTAAGTTCGTCTTTCGTCTGGTATGCAGTGATACAATTCTCTGTCACTTCTTTTTGCTGTGTGGTGTTTCTCCCCCCCCCCTTTGATGGTGCCATCGCGGCCTTGGGGGCAAATACGTCCCGCGGAGCGGCAACGACGATGGATGGGTCAGATTAGGCTATAAGCCTAGCATTTCCTTATGCATAAAATTGGCGCTTCCTGTTAATTCCTTTCAAAAAAATGCCAGATAGTAGGGATTTAATCTCGGGACAAGTCTGATGCTCAGGGTTCGAGGGGAATTCGAGCTGCGGAAGACAGTGCTATGACGGTAGCAATCGACGTCTTTCTTCGGCGAGAAAACCGGTCCCAGAAAAATAGAGCAATCTTCTACGCCCGGGGTTACAACACGACCGATCCGAACGGGAGTCCAAGCGAGAAAATCCTGAGACGACTGATCCTTCTCTCTCCTCCAACTCTAATGTTCTGAATATTCTCACCTCGATATGAAAACAAGTTGAAAATCTTCTGAGTCCCTTGCAGAAGCTGCACCTGCACCTGCACAATTATTTGCATGGGGCATACAGAGCTTGTTGGATGCGCTTTTACCCGAGATCATGGGATTGGATCATTGCTTTGTTACAAATCGCCTATGCGGCCTCATTGGACGTCTCCTTCTTAGGGGCGGAGCGTAGAGGGTGGAGAAAGTTGCAGCACGTTTACTGCTGGCATTTGAACTTGGTAGGAGACGGAGAGGGAACCTCGAGCGGAAAACCATTGCCTCTTGCTTACGAAAACAGTAAGAGATATTTTTGGTATTTTTTCCAAGTTTTCTTTTTCTTACATTTTTCAAATTTTATATATATATATATTTTTTTCCCCGAATAGAAATATGAACTAGATTAAATATGACATAGAAGGACAACACACGAGGAGATCAAAAAGACACATGACGCTAATAAGCGAGAGGCAAAAATCATATGGGGTCGAGCTGATTAGGCAGAGGGTTATTGGCCGCGCTGAGGGAATCATAGTCCAAAAATTGTGTCGAAATAGGATAAGGGTATTTAGCAGTTAGGTCGTCAAAGAAAATTTGACTGCTGACTTTTGGGTTGCTGTGGAATTCCACTGAGTGGTAAAATTTCCTAGCTTGTTTTATAATGAACCTGGAGATGTATAATGTTCATCTCTCTATGAAGGTCCTTCCCTCTATCATAACGTCGTGCATCGGCCATCTGCCTAATCATTTTATTTTGAACCACTTGAATGTTGTGAATATTCGAAACAGCTGAGTATCCCCATATGACTAATCCGTAGATAAAGGTGGGGAGGATAACCGTGTTGTAAAAAGTTTTTTGTTTTTCCTGCTAAGAACACTACGGTATCCTAGGATCGGTTTTAGCTCGAAGATTATTTTTTTCTCACTTATTTTTTTAAGGTTGTTTTTTTTTTTGGGGTAATTCTGCTACGAATTTAACGAAATTTATCTCGTTCTTTTCCCAGATCTCGGATATAATAGAAGAGCATCTTACTTTCTTGTAGTTCGGGAGCTCATAACACTTCTTCGAAATGTGGGTGCTTTTAGAGGTTTGTGAGGTGTGCATGCCCGGCTCAGAGGCATCCGTGATGTCCTGTTCCTCCCACTCACCTTCATCATCATTTTCCTTATCCAGGTCCATATCGTTAAGGGGGTTTTGAGCGTAGAACTTGGAAACCGTAGTTTTAGCCATGCCGTCCGTTCCAGTGGAACGAGGACGGGTTTTTCTGCTCAGCAATAATTGTAGATGTGCTTTACGTGATCTTCTGACGCAATTCTTGTTGCGCATACGCGCGGGCAGTTAAACAGTAATATTATCACGGTGTCATTTCAGTGCTAAAGAACGTGATATTTGACGTGCAAAACCAGTAATATTATCACGGTGTCATTTCAGTGCTTAAGGAACGTGATATTTGACGTGCAAAAACAGTAATATTATCACGGTGTCATTTCAGTGCTTAAGGAGGTGCTTAATTTCTCAGAATTGAGGTCGTGAATTGCTGCTTTTTAGAAAGGGGGGAGGAATCATATCTGCAGAAACTTTAAGTTTTATCCTAAACAACTCTTTCTCCCAAGATCCTAATCAGATTTGCATGCATTTCAGTAAAAAAACATTATATTCATACTAATAAAATGATATGATTTACGCCCTTAGTCTTTCATAGATGGCGCCTCCTGCAAAAAAATTTCCTTTTAAAGTATTATTTTTCTCCCTCGATAAGATCAAGTAGCGTCTAGTGGTTAGCGTGTCCTGCTGGAGTCGCAAGGGACCCGCGTTCGAATCCCGCGGAATGAATATATTAAATTCAAAGTAATTAAACAATCAATAATTAAATTAAATAAATTAAGTAATTAAATAATTAAAACCAAGATGGCGACGATCATGGATCAAAAATGACGTCACGGTTAAAACACGTCACGGCCCCGGATAGTGGGGTATACGTAGTATACTTTTTTAGCTGGGGAGCACTGAAAACAAACGTATTTCCAGAACCTAAATATAACCTATCATTCCACGTTCAAAACTGGGACAAAAAAAGGTGGTCAACACCAGATTTATAACCCAATCAGACCATAAGAAATGGATAATCTACACTGACTCAATGAGTTCAGTAGAATCTATCACCAACTGCAATAACAACAGTCATCCTCTGGTAATTCAATCTTTCCTTTTATACAATATCTTAAAACAAAATAATTTTCAAATATTTTTCTGTTGGATCCCAGGTCATGTAGGTATTACAGGTAACGAGGCATCCGATACAGCTGCTAAAGCTGCAGACATTATAATCGATGATCCTGTTCCTTTCAACGACATTAAAAATGCCATATGCGAAAGTCTTAACACCCATTGGCAGCATGTCTGGAATGCTGAAACTCACAATAAATTACGCTCCATCCAGCCCTCGACGAAAGGTTTCAGGTCATTGCAGCTTACCAGGAGACAACAAGTTTTAATATCTCGACTCCGCATTGGTCACACAAGGTTCACCCACAAACATCTCTTGTGCCGTGAACCAGCTCCAACATGCCGAACATGTAATACTTCTCAAACAGTGTTACACATTCTTAGTGACTGCCCTAACTTTAATCACATTCGTCATAAATATTTTAACAATTTTAATCCATCTTTAAAGGAGTTGCTGGGGGACGCACTTCACCCGGGTTTGTTCCCCTTTCTTCATGATATTGGCTTTTTGGGTCTGATTTAGTGCTTTTACTTTGTCCTTGTTTTTGTGTCGTCTTTCTCCTGTTCAATGTGTTTCTAATTTTAGAATTTTAAACTTCGTGTATGTGTTTCTTTTAGAAATGTTTTTAAAATTTTAAGAAATTTTGGTTTTAACATATTTTTATTAGCCCAGTGTAGCCTATAAGGCTCTTACGACAAAGAAACAATTAAGTGAAAATCACTTGACCATTCTGCGTTCGTCTAATCATTTTAAATTTTGAACCTTTAATGTGTCTTGTTTCGAAATGTTTTTAAAAGTTTAGAAGTTTTTATGTGCATTGTATTTTAGATAATTTTATTTCTGACATATCTTTATTTTTAAAATAAAATCATAGTTTGGCGCAGTATAGCCTACTAAGGCTCTTGCGCCAATAAACAAAAAACAACCAACCAACCAACACCAGATTTCGACGTGTCATATTACCATCGATCGATGAGACACATAGATGTTGACAACACGTGCTGCGAGAACGTGTTTTGAACATGCCGGCTGGGTGCGCTCTGTACGTGTTGCAGAACGTGTTTTGAACGCCTTTGTGCTGCTTGGGTAGACAATTCCTTCTACGCCCGGGGTCACAGCACGACCGGTCCGAGCGGGAATCCAAGCTCGAGTCTTCGCCCGCGGAGCGGGCGAAGAAAGTCATAAGCGATAGCTAACATGAGCGAGGGAGAGTTCTACTTCGAAACAAGCCCGAGGGCCAAGCATCTGGACGGGAAGATGTAAAAGGCGGAAGGGGGGCAGCAAAGGAGGGGGTCGGGGTCTGGGCAGGAGTCCAAATACACACCGGTCGACCTTACGGCTTCGCGGCGTTGTGGAGATCGAGGAACTTTTGCAGTTGGGCGAAAAGATCCAGGGCTTTATCCAGTTTGGCAGATTTCTTCCCCTTAGGCGGCGGCCGGGCGCTGGGCTTCGGTCATCGGGGGCAGGTCCTACTCATGGCAACGTGCTCTCCCGAGCAGTTTGCGCACTTGGATGGGTCCTCCGGTGGCTTTCGGCAGGTCCTACTGTCGTGGTCACCAGCACATTTATAGCAACGTGGGGGCAGCGTACAGTTCTGAGCCGAGTGAAAGAACCCCTGGCAGTTGAAACACTGCACAGGGTTTGGCGAGCCTTTTCGCTGTTTCTCCACCCGAACTCGATAGTATGCGACTTTCTTAAGCTGGAAAATGTCCGGGGTATCAGACTCCTTACGCAGCAACACAAGGAAGAGCGGGATGGGGGCAAAGCCCTTCTCTCGCCCCCTGTGGAGCTGTATCACCTTGTTAACTGGGAACCGTAGTTCCTCCAGTTCGGTGCGGATCTCCTCGGTGTCCATGTTAATGGGTAGTCCTCGAATAATTGCCTTGAGCGGGCGCTCAGAGTCCAGCCTGGAGGAGTAGTGGGGGAGGTTCCTTTCCTCAATTGCACCTTTAATGGCGGAAAAGTCCTCCTGCGACTCGGGTTGGTCGTGCAGGGTATTTCCTGTCACCGTAACGTCTTCCTTGTTGACTGCATGCTCAATTCTATGCATTCCGGCTACGCATTTATCGATTTTCACTTTGGCGAGATCTAACTCGTCCAAGGAGTTGGCTTCGTCTATTGATCTCATCATTCCCTCTGCTGCGAATCCATGTTCGGCCATCTTTGAGACACAATATACTTCATCTTCAGGTAAGAAGTCGGTGCGTCTTCGATAGACCTCGCTTCCGGTTACTTTGCTGACGGGGGAAACCCCCGCCGGCCCTAACAAGGGCCGCTTTTCACCTTCCGCTACGGCGTCGACAATCTTACGCTTTCCCGTCATCTGCAAGGGTAGAAAAACAGGTCCTTCCTGTTGGAGCTCTCCTAGCTGCCTTGCATAAGCTGCTGGTGCATAAGTATTCGGGCGGGCCGTCAGGCCCTTTTCCCTGTATGAGAGGCGCCCGCGGAGCGGGCGAAGAGAGTCAGGAGCGAGGGCAAGCATGAGCGAAAGAGAGTTCTACTCACGAAACATCGCATTTCGGCAAAGGTCTGGACGGGAGGTGGAAAACCTGTGATGCCGGGTCTACACTCTTCCGAGGCCCTCGCGAGAGACCACGTGACCGGAGAGATCTGTGTGACGTCACACGAGAGGAGAGCTGAACGAGAAAAGGATTTACATTCTCGGCGAGCGTTTTGCGCGCGGAGCGGTATTTTTTAGTTCTGAAACCTTAAATATTTTACATAAATGTACTGAAATAAAACTTAACTGAGGGCTCTGTTTATGAAATACTTGTTGTGAGAAATGTCTATAATATGTTTCAGCCTGAAAAATACAGAAAAAAAATGTATACTAAGTAATACTGATTAAACTTCTTTGAATGTGATCACATTTGTACTGTACCAGCTTTGGTGAAAACAGAAATATTTTTTTTTTTTAACATGAAAACTTATTTGTATTGAGTTATTTAATAAAATCTTTCCAAACAGAGCAATACACTGCTTCAGAAACCACTTAATTGAAAGATTCGTAAATTTAAAAAATGATCTTATAAGCCGAAATGACCAATCTTTATTTTAATTTGATATGAATATAACCTAGAGATTTGTACACATAATTTTGATTGCATTTCGTATTAACTGTTTTATATTAACTCTGGTTACAATAAATTAGTATTTTTTAGAATTAGTTTAGACATTTTTCAAAAGTATTTTCCGCATGGGCATTATAAAACAAAATTATTACCTGTGTTTCTGTGTTAACAGTGGTAACTGCCTCCCCTGTCCCTGCCAAAAAAAACATGCATTGTCTCGAATGCAAACCAGACTGGCTTGTAGACATCATCTGGGGATGTTCCGGAAAGTATGGACGCTTTTATGCGTCTTACATGGCCCCTGTATGTGGCCATGAGAGATTCTCCCTTTTTTTTTTAGAACTTCAATTGGGAAAGACATTTCGCGCTACAACCGATCCCATGCATCATACACTTTTTGTTTATTTTTATGATAGTCGTGCTTTGGATCCCAAATGATGGCTTCGTGTTGAAAAAATTCTAGAAAACTCAGTTCTAGTGTATTATTCCAAAATCCAGCCATTACGACCCGAATAACAGCGAAAACAAAACAATACGTAAGTCGAAAGTGCCTGAAATATTCAAACAAAGCAAAACGGGGTTTTGCGCAGCAGTAGCTGTCTCGTCCCTTTGACTCCGGACGAAAAACCGACAGCTTGCCGAGAGGTCAGGAGACGAGAGAAGGGGGGAAGAAGTGTCCCCCGAGGGAGGGCGAGGGACCCCTGCACATTCTCGCTCTTGCTCTGTCACGTGGTCTCTCGTGAGGGCCTCGGAAGAGTGTAGACCCGGTGTGAGGGAGAAAAGAGAAAGAGGGGGGGTGGAGGAAAAGGAGCCGAGCGCCAAGGGAGGCGGGGCTTAGTCATCGGGGAGCGACTGCGCGAGGACCCGGAGGTTCTCGATCACCGCTCCGATGATTCCTTACATCCTTCCATGGAACTCCGTGCGCCGGGGCGCTTGGGGCTGAGGCCTGGATACCGGGGTGCTGGGAGCTTTCTTAGCCGGGGGGTTCACGCCAATCTTGGGACGGCGGGGGCAGGTCCAGTCGGAGGCAGTGTGGTTTCCCTTGCAGTTACAGCAAATCTTCTTGTCCTTTTCCGTACAAGTTCTGGAGTCGTGCTGTCCGGCGCAATACCGACAGATCGGTTTCTTATTACACAGATGGGCAGAGTGTTGAAAACCTTGGCAGTTGTAATACTGTGGGATGTCGAATCTTCTAGCTTTCGGTTTTTCCCATTTGATACCGAACGGGCCAAGAGTCCTGATGTTGTCCATGGATTGGTTTTCCTCATTCCTTGCGGCGATGACGAGAAATACCGGGAGGGGCTTTTCTTTCTGTTTGAACTGGATCACTTTGTCGCAGGTAACTCCTTTCTCCTTCAGTTCGTCCTGGATTTCTTGGATGGGGTAATCGGCGGGGAGACCTCTGATGACTTTTTTAAGGGGGGCCTCTTCCCTCGGGCGTCGTGATTAGAATTCCATTTTCTTTTCTGTTGCGTACTGCTTGATCTTATCGAAGCCTTCTTTATTCTCGGGGTGTATCGTGATTTCGCTTCCTCGGACGGCTGCTCTGAAGCTGGTGCCGGTCACTTCCTTCAGTTCTTTCAACTTGGCGGTTGAGTTGTCAAGATTAGCCAGGGTGATCGGTGGGCCGGACTGCATTTCCTTTCGGGGGGTAGGCTCCGTTCTCGCGATGCTGGCATAGGTGGCTTTCTTGACTGGGGCTTCCGTTTGGGTCTCCCTGTTAGTCGTTTCCGGTTTGGTGTCCATTAGGTTTTCGGCTTGGTTGATCTGTCGGAGTGCTTCATTCTCTTCCTTCAGGTGTTGGATGGTTTCATCTCGGGAGTTGATTTGGTCCGCAATTTTACGCCACAAATTCATTAGTAGATGATCATACATGGAGGTGATCGTAAGAATATCAACAGCTTCGGGGTCGGCATCCGATTCATAGATATACTTCTTCAAATTCTGCTTGATTTCACTCAAGTAGACACAGACCTGTTCGATCAGGAATAGGTCCTTTGCATACCTTATGGTTTGGACCGTTTCATTGAATTTCTCTCTAAATTTAAACTTTTCTAGTATTTCATGCGTTCCGTCGAATCTCTCCCTAGGCGGCGGGAAACCTATATCCAGTAGAGCCGAGGAGTTTAGCGGCGATGTAGGGGTCGAGGATCTGATTCGTTTGGCGGCGGCTTCCGCGTCGGTGAGGACGGGAGACCCGTCCCCGGCCCTGAGAAGGGCCCCTTTAGCGGGAGTCGTCGCGGGCTTTCCATCTACGTTGCGTTGCTTTTTCGGTCCCATCGGGACGACCTTTCTCCTCGAAGGCTAACCAGCGAATGGCCTTGCATAAGTACTACTACTATAGTATTTTTTACTGGGCAGGCCGGAGCCTTTTTCCCGGGCTGAAAGTGGACTCTGAATCCGGAAAGGTGAAAACATGAGTGAGGGGGGGGGGAAAGGAGACAGGTATGAGGGGGAACAAAAAGTACAGCGAAAAAAATAAAAAAAGGAGTCTTTACAGGACCACTCTATTTACAATATTTACAAATATATACATCCCCCGAGGGGAGGGTTTGGAATGGGGTACCATGTCTACCGAAGCATGATTAAAAATTCAACACAGGAAAGAAATGTACACTATTGACAGAGACGCCCATAGGGAGTGGGGACGTAGGGGGGACAGCTCCCGCTCTCGGCGGGGAGATGAGGGTGGGTCAACGATGCTAGATGGGGGGAGCCGGCAAAGCTCGTCGGGCTCTGCGCCGTCGAGTGCCGGTCCTTCCCTGGGCGAATTCCAGGGGGAGGAATCTAGTATCGGAAGGGTACTTGGAGTTCGGGTCGTTTTTAACGAATTTCCCCTGATCTCTGACGATCTTATTGGGGTGCTTAGCAAGTCCCTTATAGAAATTTTCAGCCAATTTCCTGATATGGGGGGCAAGGTAGCTGACTTTGAGGTCATTATGGAGAGTGTCGTTTTTCACGTACCAATAGTTCCCCGTAATGCCTCTCAGATACTTATTTTCTAAAACTTGTAGGTTATTCGTATTAGTTTTAGCTGCATGCCCCCATATTGGGATGGCATAGTCCATGGTTGGCCTGATGATAGTTTTGTAGAGTCTTGCTTTATTTCTAAGCGTAAGGCCTCTGTGCCTATTAGCCAGGCATTTTAGCAGGCCCACCTTCTTTTGGGCTCTTTTGTGTATTTGTTTGACATGATGACTAAAGTTGGAGGAGCGATCGAATGTGACCCCCAAATAGGTCACTTCCTCAGAGTATTTAATCTCGTCATCGTTAAGGATAATTGTCTTGGGGTGGCGCGCCCCTGGTTTACTGGCATGAACCACTAGCTTCGTCTTTTTCGCATTGATTGCAATGCGCCAATCATTAAAGTACTTCGAGATCAATTCTACATGCTTCTGTAGATAGAATCTCCCCAAAAACAACAGTGTTGTAAAAAAATCCCCCGCCAAGAAAACCTTAAATACTCAGCCTTAAAAAGTTATGATATCGAGTTTTCCCGCCAAGTTTGTGCCAAACTACAACTAACCTGTATGTATAGTTCTTTTAAATTGTTTTCAGTTTTGCCAGGCGGGAAGCTTTGTCTTGTGAGGTGGTTGCTTAATGAGTAAAAACTTCCCGCCTGGCAGGACTGAAAACAATTTAAAAGAACTATACATACAGGTTAGTTGTAGTTTGGCACAAACTTGGCGGGAAAACTCGATATCATAACTTTTTAAGGCTGAGTATTTAAGGTTTTCTTGGCGGGGGATTTTTTTACAACACTGTTGTTTTTGGGGAGATATCACATGTTTTTGCATTAATATTATTTCTTTACCTGTTTTTTTTTTCTCTTCAAAATTTACTTTGCATGTTTTTTTTCCCTTCAACATTTTTCTTGGCTGTCCGACATATGTGGTTTTCTTGGCGGCATGCATTTGGTGCAAAAGTTCAAGGATCTTCTTCAGTCTAGGATAAATTTGAAATCAATCACAATGTACCACCCGAACCGACGCAAAACAAAGCTAGTTGCTAACAATACTACGATTAAATTAAAAGTTAAAAAAAAAAAAACCCAACCCTTACTGCCGATCTCATATTAAAATGAACTAAATTGAAGATCCCTTTTAAAAGCCTTATGCAATAAAATCAATTACAAATATTTTATTTGTTAACAAATAGAAACTGGCAACAGATTAAATTATAATCATTGAGTTTTCTTTCCTCGTGGCCCAACAATGAAAACATAAATGCTCAGATGTTGAACAGAGCTAGTAGATAGAAATCGGACCAATTTTAAGCATTAATAACTCCGGGGTGCGATGACCCCGGGGGTTAAATTTTGGGAAAACGTCCTCAATGTCTCATCGAGAATATTCATACCAAAAATCAACACTAAAGACCCCCGGGGAGAAAAGATACGGAAAATAAAAACGAGGGGAGAGGGGGTGGGGGGTCGAAAAACCCCCTATGCCGAGCTTTGGGACAAAATAAATGTGGGTGCAAAAGCAGAGCTCGATCCGAGTTACCGTTTAGTCTGTAGCCCTGTCAAACAATTTTTAAAAAGTGCGAAAAATAGCAATTTTATAACATTTATCACCCCTCCCCCTGAGGGTCCTGGATGTTTTGCTTTAGTATGTGCCGTCAGGGGCCGCTGGAGATTGAGTATACCAAAAATCAACTCTAGGGATCTTTATGGGGCTGAGATACAGAGGGGTGAAAACCCCGGTTTGGTTACTCGCGTAAACAGTCTTTGTCGATCTTTTACATTTTTCTTTGCGACGAAAATTTCTTGGCGGCTTGTATTTAGTTTTCTTGGCGGGGCGGGACGCTCCCGCGTCCCGTGATCTCGCAAAGCCAGGTGAGTGTTGGACAGAGAGTACAGCCGTATCATCGGCAAAAAGGCTGCTCTGGGTAAGGTTGTGAGTCGGGAAGTCGTAGGTAAAGAGGCAGTACAGCAAAGGGCTGACCGCACTTCCCTGGGGTACCCCAGCTTTTATTGGTCTCTCTCCCGACAGGAACGTACCTACTCTTACCTGAAAGGTACGGTTCCGCAGAAAATGAGAGATGATGTGCACTAGGTAGTCGGGAAACTTCAGTTTGATAAGCTTGTAGAGAAGCCCCCCATGCCACACACGGTCGAAGGGCTTCTCAATGTCAAAGTAGATGCCAATAGCTGACTGCTTGAGGGCTCTGGCTTCGGAAATTTGATTTGTTATCCGTAGGAGTTGGTGGGTGGTTGAGTGCTTGCTCCGGAAGCCAAATTGGAAGTCGGGGATGATATTGTGTTGTGCCGCGTGGGACTCAAGTTGGAATTTAATGATCTTTTCAGTAATTTTGGCCATTATCCTGAGAAGGCTAATGGGTCTGTAATTTTGGGGGAAAAGGGGATTAGAATCCTTCTTGAGTACGCCCCCCCCGTTGTCCGTTTACCTTGTCGTGGTGGGGGGGGGGGCCTACGGTGTGGTGTGTTTGGGGCGAGCTCTTGGCGGAGTAGTGACCCCCAGTTGCTCAAACCGAAGTTCGGCGGGTAGGGATTTTTTCTCCCTCCTTCCCTCATCACACTTACCAAATTTCGGAACAAGCCCAAGCCAAGGTGTGGCGACCGTGCCGATGGCTGAGTGGTACCGGGGCCAAGCGGTATCTCATACGGGAGGCTTCAGGGCTAGCTGGCGAACCCTGTCGTATGCAGCCTTACCCCTGTGTAGGGGGCTACGCAGGGGCTCGACCCCGTCTTTTCCCCCCAGTTCTCCGGTTCATTTATGGATCTCAAACTAAACAACCTTTCTCCCCCTAGTGGGGAGCGTCAGAACGTTAAATCTAGTAATGCGAAATTTTTTATTATAAAACGTAAAGACCCGAACTTAAATTTAACTACGGTATCTCCGTTTATAATCAATAAATCACTTTTACACCAAATAGGCGAATACGAATCAGTAAAAAAGTTACGCAGTGGCGAACTCCTGCTAGAAATTAAAAGTCAGAAGCAAATAATACCCTTAATGTCCATCAAGCAAATAGGCTCCTATCTCGTTACAGTTACAGAACACAACACTTTAAATCTTTCCCGAGGCATCATCTCAGAGCCTGATCTCTTCTTCACGTCTGAGAAGGAGATCTTAGAGGAAATGCAAGACCAGCATGTGATCGGAGTGAAAAGGATAACAATCAGACGAAATGGCGAATTGGTAAACACTAAACATATCATTCTCACGTTTAGTACGCCAGTCCTCCCTTCACGTGTCAAAGCTGGTTATCTCTCTTGTTCAGTTCGACCATACATACCAATTCCTCTGCGTTGCTTTAAATGCCAGCGTTTCGGTCATTCCAAGCTATCATGCCGTGGTACAGCTACCTGTGCCAGATGTGCTGAGCCCGGCCACGATAGCAATGAATGTACGAAAGAATTTAAATGCGTTAACTGCAAGGGAGACCATCCCTCTTATTCTAGAACATGCTCTAAATGGCTCATTGAGAAGGAAATTCAAGTAATTAAAACAACGCGGAAAATATCATATCCAGAAGCAAGAAAAATTGTTGATGCTCGAACCCCCTCAATAGGATTATCTTATGCCGCTGCTGTAAAAAAAATACTTAAGTCTTCTAGCACACAGACAGAGATAGAAATTCAAACTGATTCGGATCGAAATAACAAACCTAAGCCACAAAACAAACAACCTAATAAAGCAAAATCGCCGAAAAAACTGAATGAAAATGAAAAAACTCAAATAGCAGATCTAAAATCTGCTGATCCTCTTTTCGTAAATATACCAATTGTAAAAAACTCGAAAAAATGTGTTGAAAAAAAGAAAAAAATCCAAGCGCGTGCTAAAATTGGGGTCTCCTCTAAACAGAGGCCCCCTAGAAATTTCAATTTTAAAAAAGAGGATTTCTTGCTTTTCAGCAAGAAAACAACACTGACTAAATCCAATCCTCCAATCCAGAACGAAGATGAGGATGTTGAAACAAAAGAACTTTCGCCATCCGATGACGAAGGGTGGACGGACGTCACTGCGCCATGAACCGCTCTTTCTTCTGGCCGTTTTTCTCTTCCCTTTTCTTCATGGCCCTGAGCATCTTATCTTGGAATTGTCAGAGTTACTCGCGTAATGTCACGGACGTCAAAGATCTTGTCGAAACTCACCAACCGGCCATTTTCTGTCTGCAAGAAACATTCTTGTCGCCTGCTGATCGACCGAGATTGAAAGGTTTTGAAATATACTGCAAGGACTGCTTGACAGGAGACCGTCGTTGTGGTGGAGTGGCTATGCTAATCTCTAACGATTATGCATCTAGCTAAGGCCCCTATATATACGAGCCGGCGCATCAAGATTAAGTTTTACCACTTTGGATCCAGCGCGTGTTTGTGTGTTTGAGTGGTTGTCTTTTCTAGCCAGTAATCGCGTTTTGGTAATTTTTCACTGTGAGCAATTATCAGCGGCACGTGGATTTGGCAAAGCTTAGCAATGTGCCAAAACTTTTTTCTGGTAACCCTACTCCACAACAATGAAAATTTGAAAGTAAAAGTTAAGGAATTGGATCCAAAGTGGTGAAACTTAATCTTGATGCGTCGGCCTGTCTATATAGCGGCTCTACATCTAGCCAGCTCGATATCAACACGTCCCTCCAAGCAGTAGCTGCGCGTGTACACCTTTACTCGTTAATCACAGTGTGTTCAGTGTACATCTCACCTTCTTATGACTTGAGAAGTGTGGAATTGCAGACATTGATAGATGAACTTCCTCCCCCATTTGTCATCTTGGGAGATTTTAATGGCCACAATCCTCCCTGGGGTAGTCCAGACACCAACAGTAGAGGATTGATAATAGAAGATTCTATAAGTGACAATGATCTATGCTTACTGAACAATGGTGAAAATACTTATTTCCATCTTCCGACGCAGACATACCATGCCATCGATCTTGCAGTATGCTCACCTTCTCTTCTGCCACTGTAGGATTTCCATGTTGAAAGTGGTCTGTACACTAGCGGCCACTTTCCGATCAAGATAACCTTTACCAAGGCTTCACTAGATAGCGTTTTATACAGGCTGCTTCATTTGATCAAAATCTTTGGGATAAAAACGGATGCATGTCGCCTAGCGACATCTATCGAATTTTGTGGTAACTAACATTATAAACAAATCAGATAATAAAAGACAAAATTAAAATTTAATTTGTTGGCGACAATTTTACAATTTGGCATTCAATTCTATTTTATTATATTTTAACGTCATTTAATAGCTTGTTCGATTTGCTGGTTTATTCTGCATTTTAACGGCTTGTTTTAATTAGTTAGCGAATTATTTTTCATTTTAATTGATTCTAATTATAATTACACTATGAAACGACACTGGCACCGCAGAGCGATAATCGGCGATTTTGGAACGATAGTTCCATCAAAACTTTTGATGAGTTTAGATTGTCAAATTAATTTGTTTGGCGAGTTTTTTAACAAGAATTATCACATTATTTCGCAGCTTTTTTTTCAGTTGGCCCATTATTTTACTTTCAAGTATTAAACGTATGTGTGAAATTAGAAACAAAAAAGGGAAGATTTCGGTGATTGGAAGTCTGGTTATCTTTCCCTATTGGCGTTAAATCTTTGTGGCCAATTTATGAGCGAGGGAAATACTTCCTTCGCAAACATAAACTAAAGAGCAACAAAATAAAGTAATTATCGCCAAAAATTTGGCAACCACACCAGATTCCCAATTATCGAAATATTATCAATGTGTGAAATTTAACATAAAAAGAACATTACCTTTTAATGTTGTGTAAATGAAAAAAAAAATTACATTTGGTCGTCGTAACATTGTAGTTTTGTTTATTTTTTTCGTACTTGTATTGCTCTTTAGTACTAAGCGATTATATATGCTCATTTCGTTGTTACTAAAGAAATTAACATGTTTTGTTGTCAATCGTCTTTCCGTTGAACACCAATTGCTTCATTGCAGGGCATTCATTCTGGGGCATCAAAAGGAAATGTCTCTGCGAATAGATTCGCCATTTATCGCTCTGATGGGTCAACGCTATCAAAATGAACATCTGAGCTTTTGCGTAGCAATTAAGATCGTGTGAGCAACAATAATGAAACTAAATAGTAAATAGAACAATCTTATTTCATTGCTACATTTTTATTTATCGGCTGCGAATTTAAGCGTATATTTTATTAATGCAGAGATGTCAAAATTGAACGCCATTGCTATATGTTGCTAATTCGAAGAAAGTAAACAATGAATGAATGTCGTATGACTGAATCATGAGTTGCGACCAACTTTAAATGAAAAGGGAATTTATTTCCCCTAAAAAGCAGTACTAATAAGGCCTTCGGCATCAATTCACTCTGTACTCCACTTCAGTAAACTATATCAATATTTTTTAACCCTTAAAGATAGGATGAACATCACTTTTTACAGCAGAAACAGAGTGCTAATAAATGTAAACAAACACATCATTCAGCGCTCTCTAGCGGGCAAATCTTTACCATTGATGTTTTGAGTAATGAAGCAGCCTGTATAAAACGCTATCTAGTGAAGCCTTGCCTTTACAGGACGCTGCAGCTATACCGCAGCAGCAAGCCCGTTTCTGCCTTGATCGAGCTGATTGGTCAGCATTTACCCAATTGGCAGAAATAACTTTGGAAGTAGTGAACAATTCTGACATCGATGTAGCAGTAAGCCGAGTAACCGACATTATCTTGAATGCAGCGAAAGCTGCTATACCAAGAACCACCAAGAGAAGGATTAAATTTCCGAAGCCTTGGTGGAACTCTGATTGCCAGGCAGCTTATAAAAAACAAAAAAAAGCATGGAGTACATTTCGTCGATATCCGACCACACAAATTCTTGTGGCACTCAAACGAGCTCGTGCTGATGCTCGGAAGATAGAACGGAAAAGCCAGCGTGACTCGTGGCAAGCCTACGTCAGCACAATCACGACGTCTACCCCATCTAAGACCGTATGGGGAAAAATTAAAAAAATCGCTGGAAACTATACAATATCCTGTGC
>JAXGGA010020408.1:0-5000 GCA_038373865.1 Uloborus plumipes | reverse complement strand
ATAGCTAACAAAAGATTTCTTTAAATGGAAAAAAAATCAAAAATCTTCCCTTTTTCACAATTTATAGTCCTTACTTGTATTACTATGTCACTCTATTCTCCATACAGCCTGCTTTTAAATATCATAACAGAACATTAATTAAGTATAGATAAAGCAAAGGGTGTATTAAGAAATATCTTTGTTTCGATTATTTTACCTTGTTTCTCAACTAGGTTAAGTAATCGCGTAATCCAAAATTTTCGCAATTAAGTTAGATTTATTTTCTTGTAATTAGCTACTTGCATTTATTCATGTTGCATTCAAATGTACGTGCTGCTTTAGAATGAATCTGTAGCTTTTTTTCCCCCTTTATAAATTTATTTATGTTTTAATACTTTTCTGTGAATTGTCGACAAGAATTGGAGCTGGTTTTGCGCCTTTGGTTATAAACACTGTGTTTTATAATGTACAAGTTGCCTCAGAAAGGACATGAGAAATTTAGAGACGTGAAAAGCGAGATAATATATAAAAACAAGTGATACAGATTCATTTTCTTTTTGAAATTAAATTTTTTATACGAGTCTTTGGAATTTTAATACAAATCTGTGTGTGACGTACGTAATATGATTATTTTTACTCATTGCGTAAAACAAAAATAAATAATAATAATAATGAAGTCAATGAACTTAATGAATCAATTTTAAAGCCAGATTTAAACAACTGGTGTTTAGCTTTTTGAAACTTTGTTATTTGATGGTCAGTTCATAGCGCCTACGTGAGTGAAACAATTTTTATTATTTTTCTAATAGATACTTAATGTTCTAACTTAAGTCTCACATACCTGTGATTGACCATATTTGTTCTCTAAAGAAACAGCAAAATACGGAGGAATTAATATAATTTTTCTAAATATAAAATCTATTGTTTAAAAAGAGCTTACCATAAAACAGTAGCATTAATAATATTCATAATGCATTTTTAAGTGAAGGATTCTTTGAAGAAAATATGAAATTTATTACTATCATTGTTTTTTGGTATTTTAATCTTCAAATAATGTTATTAATCAACTAGAGTTACCCGCCACGGCTTTGCATGTGGTAAAATTTAAAGGATTTTCGCTGTTGTCGCTGTATCCATAGTGCACGAATTAAAAAAGCTAAGTGCAGTTCCCGCTTGGCAAAACTTACCATGCTTAACAGAGACTAATCTTTTTTAGTAATTTTTAATTTAAGCGAAATTCTAGTTTCAGCTAATGGCCTGTTTATTTACTTGATTTATTTTTAATTTTAGTTAGGATTTATTTTTTACTTTTTGTGGAATGTTATGAGAGATAACTATTTAGTCGAACATGCCAAATAGGCAAAAAAATTACCATCATTGTTTTCATTTTGGCAGTATTTAATATCTTACCAAAATATTCGAAAGCGCTCACACTTTTTTGCTTCTTGTTTCAAAAACTTTGTTATGCCTTCATTGCAGATCGCAAAATAATAATAATAATAATAATAATAATAATAATAATAATAATAATAATAATAATAATAATAATAATAATAATAATAATAATAATAATAATAATAATAATAATAATAATAATAATAATAATAATAATAATAATAATAATAATAATATAATAATAATAATAGTAATAATCCTCCTCTGCAAACGCAAACTAAATATCACTAAAACCAAATTATTTTCGCCGAAAATTTGACAACCGAGCCAAATTCCCATTTATCGAATTATTTCCTTTTTCTGAGCCATGTTGATCATATGTGTAAAATTAGACACAAAAAAAAAACATTACCCTTCGATGATATGCAAATAAAATTGAAATTTCAAGAAGTAAATTGTTTATTTGTATGAAAATACTTATTAGAAAAATGACGTATACAAAGTTAACTGCTTCTTATTCAAACACTGTAAAATGTACTGTTGCAAATTTTGAAGAATTTTTTTTTCATAAATAATCATAGAAAATGAAATATTAGAGAGGAAAACTTATTGCTTAAAAACCAATATAAGTTTCAGGAAATCAAACAAAAGAAGTAATCATCTGAAGAAGTGAATACAATAAAGCTGAAAATGAAATAAAATTACATACTCGGAAAACAAAACAATGTGCGTGCACGGAAAAAATCTGCAGTTGATTTCACTTCAATTACAAAAACTGCTCCTTTGGAGTACGAAAACAGGGAGTAATAAGTTTTTAATTGTCCAATTTTAATTAAATTTTAGGAAATCTAGGGTGAATTTAAAAACTTCGGCTACGTCTTGCACATCATCAGTATGAGGACTAATTTTGTACCAATTTTCATAATCGTACGTTGCGTAAATTTTCCAGGAGAGCGTTTGACCCGCGACTCATGACGTCATCAAACTTTGATTTTATATATGTAGACTAGCGGTACCCGCACGGCTTTGCCCGTGGTATAAAATTAAAAGTTCATTTGTAAAATAATTGATATATCAGAAAAAATGCTCTATTTTAGTTTTATTCAACTATAATTCCTTCAAAGTGATATAAAGATCTGATATGGACCCCACACTACTTAATTTTGCGTGTAAATTTCTTAGTAGATGCCTTAAGTGCTAAAATAGTGCTTGGAATGAGCAAGATAACAATTCAAACATTTGTAGCCCTAGTTTGCTACGAAACAATGCAAAAAAATATTTTACAATGATTAATCTCCTACAGATCGTCGTTTTTAACATCATTCAGTGGATTTTTCGCAAAATATCGCCAACAGCGCCAAATTGAACCTAAATAAAAAAAAAAAAAAAATTCGCCAATTTGGCGTCAAATATTTGGCGATCAAAAGCTTGGCGATATATCGCCAAGTGGTCGCGCCAATTCATATCACTTTTGTTAACCAATTCATATCACCTTGCATTGAAAACACTGATTTACCCGATAAATTGGGTAAAACACCCCCTTAGAACATTCGAATGCAACCCCAAGGGAGATGGACAAAAATAAGCCAAAAGAGAAAATAAGAACAGTTTTGTTGATAACAGAAACCAACAGAAATCTTACCAAAGTTTAAAAGAAGAAGAAAGTTTTCTTTCCCAGCTTAAAAAACAAAACAATACATTTTCCGAAACGAAACACTTTAAAAAAACGATGCAATATCGAAATTGATACGATATTTCGTTAATCTGTGCTTTAGGTACCCTTTTCTCGCTAAATGAACGATAGGCGCGCCAAGCGTGGTAACCCTAGCTATTTTGCGTAGTTGACTTTTTGAAAACGCGCCAAGCAGGGTCCCAAAGCATCTTCACCGGGAAAAAGACAGGGTTGCCAGAGAATTGGAACAAAAAATACTATAGGGTGAGTTCTGGTAAGTGCGTCCACGGGGTAAGTGCGTCCACTGGGAATTATATGAACACTGTTCTGAAATGGCTTCTGCAACACATCGACTATGTTAGATAACTGTCTAATGATAATTTCAATACGTAGAATTCAGGCCTGGATTCAATAGACGAAACACAATCAGAGACAAATTAAATGTCTTCAAAAAAACTCTAAAGTAAAGATTGAGAAAGTTTTGTTTCAGTTTCTCTTGTAGTCATACCAAGCAATTGAAGTCAAGAAATGCAAGTTGTTTCTTTTGAGTAATAGTTACTAATAACATACATGGGGTATTTTGATCAAATACTCTAAGTAAAATTTGTTTATATGACGGTACGCACTTTCCCTTTCTTTAAAGTAAGGTGGGGGTAAGTGCGTACCATTTTGATGGGGCAAGTGCGTACCACTATCATTAGGCATATGCGTACTATTATTCGGAGCAAGTGCGTACCATTATGATGAGGCAAGTTTGTACCATTACGTGGAAAATCCGACTATCGTAATTCACCTTTAATTTTGCTTATAACTCTTTTATAAGCCGATTATAAATCCGTCGTCATTTCCATCAAGTGTTTATATTTACATTGAATTCGGCGTAAGATTTCAATTTTATTCAATATCTCTGAAATATATTGGCTTTTAAGTATCAGTTAGTACATTTTTCGTTGAAAATAGCGATCATAAGCTATACTTAATTTAAACCAGAATCACAAATGAAGCAATGAAATTAAGTGAAACACTTAATGAGGAACCAACTGATTCAAAAAACGAAGGTGAAATAATGAATAAATTATATTTAAGAAAATTAAGAACACCTTGTAAAAAACTATTTCAATGTACAAGAAAAAAAAGTACAAGTATCATATCATGATCAATTATTTATTTATTTATTTTTTTTTTGCTCTTTATTATGTGTTTTCTCTTACTTCTGCTGATTCTAATAAGAAAAATATTAAAACTGTATTTATTCAAAAAAAAAAAAAAAAAACGAATTGTTCACTCAGGTCACCTAACGATCTACCATACAAATGGAATTAAAGAAAATCACATGGGTACGCACTTACAACAATGCTATTGGACGCACATATTTCATTTTACATTTAAGAAGGGGTAAGTGCGAACCCTGGCTTAAACGCCGACTGTTTAATGTATTAAACCAAAATAAACTATGTATACTATAAGTGATTATTACTAAATAAAAACAACTAACATTTGCTCACTTGGTCTTATTAAAAGGACAAAGGAAGAATCACAGACACAACTCTCTCAAACTTCAAATCACATTTGTTCGTAAGACACGTGGGATATCACTGATTGCGTTTCATCCATGCAAGCAAGTGCTGATCTCTAGTGTTAGGAATTATCCCAAGGCAACTACCTAACATATTTAATATGTGCCAGAAGTTTTTTCCTGCTCATATTCACATAATTTAAGGTGGACGCACTTACCCCGCTAGGTAGGGAAAGTGCGTACCTTAGAATAGGTGTCATAAACTAGGTCACAAAACCTATACTTATGGTTTATTTGACACATTATATGCTTGAACATCTTAGTAAAGGATCTGGAAAGAAAACTAAAAAAAAAATGTGAGTGTACAAGATTTTTCAACGGAGCAGCATCCTTGAGAACATGAACTTTGAAAAAAAGGGTACGCACTTACCAGAACTC
>JAXGGA010020407.1:0-18345 GCA_038373865.1 Uloborus plumipes | reverse complement strand
GAAACAGTACGTTCAAATTTAACAAGGCATAAAAAACATTTGAAAAAATATGAATATCAACCTGTATATGATATTTTAGATAGAATTTCATTGTACATTTCTTTGTAGTAAGTTGATATTTCGGAAAGTAAGTAATCGTTATTGATGAGTACTGCGTAGAGATATGAAGTTAAGTTTCGTAGCACTCATTTTTAAAAGCAATAATTCATGCCAAGCATTGAAAAACAAAACATGATTTTATATTATGCTCTTCCATTTTGGAAATTTGCTTCTATCCCCTATATTTAAAAAAAAAAAATCAGCAGATTAAATGAATTTAAAGAAATCGTTTTAAAGATTCAAAGTTTCTATCTAAATAATAACCACTTACTTGTACACGTTCTAAAATGTATGCAGATTTTTTGCGAGCATTTACTTGGTATAAAAAAAAGATTAACTTTACACTGTGAAAAATTTTGTGTAACCTTACTCCATAAATACGGTGGCAGCAATACTATCTCTACTGTTATGGAGGAACTAAACCAATATATCTGGTGTAAAGTAACACATCACTTGCGAATGGTTACATCCTGGTAACACAAGTACAGTATAACGTTTATAAAAAATTCTGCGTTTAGTTACGCGATAATTCTCTGTTAAAATAAAAAAGAAAAAGAAAAAAAGGCATTCAACAGTGTTTTCAAGAATATTACTTTCAATTATTCGTTTTTTAATGTTTATCAGGTGTATGCTTTCCTACTGAAATCATTTTGATGACAAACAATAGGATTGAACCCCAAACCGAGAACTTACCGCGTACAGCAAGCTCTCAAAGCAAGCTCTTTTCGCTACTTGGCCTGTTAAGGCAATTTTAGCTACGTTCATAAGACTTTTAGTGGTATGCACCGAAGTTTACTTTAACGCATGCACTTTTAAATCATACCCAGTAGTTTTAGTGAATGGTGTAACTTTACACAGACTATTTGAAAATTTCCTCCAACAATTAAAATTTACTTCCAATCGGATCAACTTACTTTATAAGTTGTGCAATAGGGTGGAGCGAAAAAAATGAATTTTTTATTTTCGTAAACGGGTACGTTTCATTTACTGTGAATGAGGAAAAGTAACTATTCTGTAAAATATTTCACTTTTGCGACGTCATCTTTAGTCTGCGCATTTGGCCTGAAGTTTTGAAATTTTTGATTTTTTTTAGATTTTTCAATTTTTTTTTAAAAATATTGCAAATGATAAAACTAGTGACGGGTGGTTATTAAATGAAAGAAAAAGGTTTGAAATACGCGAGAAATTTTTTAAAACCATTTTAGATTATGATTTCAGTCTGCGCATTAGGCCCAAAGTTCATCAAATTTCCCGAAATTTCCGATATTTTAAATATTAAGCAGAAATTTTATAATTTAATATTTCCTCTCAATATTTACTTAAAGTGCCTTCAAAACATTTTCTTAATCATTTTGTTGCTTCTTTGAACTACTCAACTTTTTGCTTGCTCATTGAAATTACCCAGGACTCACCACGAGGAAGTGGCCGCACTTTGGGTGCCGCCTGCGCTCCCCTTGCTTCCAACCAATGAGAGTACGCATTTACATTTCTTAGGCAAGTCAGGAACAAAAAATTTTCTTTGATTGGGAAATTGTTTGCATTGGTTTTGATGGATGCACTACAAAGACAGGAAAATACAAAGGCATAATACGGAAACTAGAAGAAAAACTTGGTAGATTTCTGTAATGGGATATTTGCCAATTACATTTGAATGAACTTAATTTGCGGCATTTTTTGCAAAAGCTAGATGGACCCATCAGTGGACCAAAGTGATTTTTTGGGCCTGTTCCGAAGCTAAACAGCATGTTATACTTTCAAGTCAGTTCAATAAGAACCTATAGAATTTGTCATTGATCAGAACGATTTTGACAATAAAAATGATTTAAGTACTGAGCAACAGTAACTTCATGAGATGAGCAAGGTAGTTTTGACTGGGAAAATATCCAAAAAATTATGAAACAGAAGTCCAAGAAAGCTTTCTCAAGTCAGATGGTTGACTGCAGTAAACATAATCTTTAGACTATAATTTTTAAAAGAGTTCATAACTTTCGCGGTAAAAGTGTCCTTACTCTTTTAGGATGAAGTGTAGACGTTACTAATTCAGCTATGAATTTGTGTGAGATTGTAAAGAGTTACACTTATCTCTCCGGGAAAAAGCAGGAAACTGTAGTCACATCCATTCAAAACAATATATACTTTGCACCCAAGAAATATGCTGTTATCGATATCTATATGTATAAAAATTTATGTATGTATGTTTGTTCCTCATACAAATCCAGTTTTCGTCGGATTTTGTTGGTTGGAAGCTCTCATTGGTTGGAAGCAAAGGGAGCGGCACCCAAAGTGCTGCCACTTCCTCGTGGTGAGTCCTGGGTAATTTCAATGAGCAAGCAAAAAGTTGAGTAGTTCAAAGAAGCCACAAAATGATTAAGAAAATGTTTTGAAGGCACTATAAATAAATATTGAGAGGAAAGATTAAATTATAAAATTTCTCCTCAATATTGAAAATATCGGAAATTTCGGACAATTTGGTGAACTTTGGGCCTAATGCGCAGACTGAAATCATGATCTAAAATGGTTTTAAAAAATTCCTTATATATTTCAAACCTTTTTCTTCCATTTAATAACCACCCGTCACTAGTTTTATCATTTTCAATATTTTTAAAAAAAATTTGAAAAATCTAAAAAAAATTAAAAATTTCAAAACTTTAAGCCAAATGCGCAGACTAAAGATGACGTCGAAAAAGTGAAATATTTTACAGAATTGTTACTTATCCTCATTCACAGTAAATGAAAGGTACCCGTTTACAAAAATCAAAAATTCATTTTTTTCGCTCCACCCTATTGTGCAACGTAACACCCATTAATAATCGCAACCCTACACATATCTTTACAGTAAATTATCTGATTTGCATAATGTAATGCACATGAAACTACAGAGTTGCCACAATAAAATTTTTCTTCATGTTTACGGATAAAAGTGCCTTATATATATATATATATATATATATATATATATATATATATATATATATATATATATATATATATATATATTATATATATATATATATATATATATATTAGGGTGATTCAGAAATGTATGGAAAAAAATAAACTTTGTATTTTTGTGCGTCTTACCCTCTTATTTTGTGCCACTATATACACTGATTATTTGTGCAAAATTTTGACAAAATATATTAATATTTTGAGGTCGCGCAAACGCCTTGAAATTTCGTGATATTGGTAAAAACGTGAACGTAAATGATATCTATGGAAAAATGTAGCCTTTGTATTTTTGTTCGTCTTACTGTATTATTTAGGCCTTTATATACACTGAATTATTTGTCCAAAATTTTAGTAAACTATGTTTACCTTTAGGAGTACTTCAAATTTTGTGATAGTGGCACAAATGCGAACGTAAATAATAATAATAAAGTTACTTTATTGCTGTTTTTTTCTCTGAAGAAAAAAACGTGCAATCACAAAATGAACTATATATCTGAAAAACCAATGAAATGCAGAAAAGTATGAAAACTAATTAAATACGGAAAAAATAAAAAAAAAATTTAAATACATTAAATATATATTAGTTCGCTCATTAATTCTTGCGATACTTTTTAAGGTTACATTTTTGCAACTTTGAAACCTTTTCTGTGTTCCTGTGCCACTTGAAGAAGACACCGTCTTTGTTTTTCGTCGTTAGTGATAGTCTTAACAAATGCTTCAATAAGGGCCACGCCACGCTCCGTTGTCGTTTACAATCCTCAGTTTCTTCAGTAGTACAAAGCCTTGTTGATAGCTATCTTGAAGATTCCAATGCTCAGGATCAAACAGCTGATATATTTTGAGTTTCTTCTTTACATGAATAAGGACGCTGAAAATGTTCCTAATCATTTCTCAGTACTTGCACAAAAAGGGTTGCTGGGAACCCAGCTCTTAGATATTCTTTCCCATTAACGATAAGAATGTGAAAGAAATCACATTCATATATTACGAATACCTTTTCTTTGTCTGGCTGCAAGTTTGAACTGGTTGTGAAATAAACTTGAAGATATAAAGAATCTTTGACACAGATATAACACGATAAACCGCTCCTGGGACACGAAAACATACACCAAGAGAAGGTGCTCCGCTCAAGAAAATCACATTAAGCTCTAGTATCGTCCTTGGACACTTCTTTTGCATGGGTCATCAGAAGTTGACTTTGCGCAACTTCCATTACTAGTTGCACGTTGCTCTGAATTGGCTACCAACTCCTCAACCTCATCGTTTCTCACTCCAGGTAAAATTAGAATGTTTTATCCTTGACTATTATTGCTGAAACCGCTTAAAAAGCAGTATTGTAGATAAAATGGCAGTGGATGGTTCCACGCAATTGCGTGAACACCGCATTTGACATTGCACGCAAACAAATACCCCAATTCTGCCTATTTCTTGGTTTATCGGTTAAAATACCGAAAGACCAAGACTAGAATAGACTTCGGTTGAAATACCACAGAAAACACAATGTCTAAAATATAATGGCGGAAAGCACAATATAAAAGTTGCTTCCCTAGTTCTTTTTCCCCAAGTTCAAACTTGCTCCAATTTTAGTACCGGCACTGCATGTCGTATCGAAACACATACCACGTACGAGCTCAATAAGTTCCCATTTATCTAACTGGTTATCGCACAGCAGCATTTGCCGTAGCAATTCCAGTGCCTGACTAACTTACTAGAACCCAGAAGTAAATCATCAATGCTTGTGGTCCTGATACCAATACTGGTATGAAACCCGCCGATCTTCCTTCATTTTCCCAATATATTTTGCATAAGTGTTTCATTCCAGTGAACTATCAAAGGAAGTCATAGGTGTAATCGACTTTTGTAAGTTAACGGCCGATTCAGAGCGAATAGTTTGCCTTTACCGTTGTATGGACGTTGTCAAATCCTCCCCATTTTGACCCATACTTTGTACTGTAGCAGCTACTGTCAAAGTGACTTTCTGTCACTTATATTGTGCCCTGTCTAGAGTGGATGCTAGGTGTTTTAGCCGAATAAACTCATACACCTCAAACAACCGAAAAGAAAGCAGAAATCACAGCCCGAGATTGCAGCTGCATTTTCTACCCAAACTCAGGTAAGAGATGATGCAGCTTTAGATCGGGGGGGGGGGGGGGTGAGGGTCATTACAGCTCACTTTGAGCTATTATTTTATTGACTAATTACTTAGTAGAGTAAACTAACATTTTAAATTGTTCCATTTTATATGAAGAACAATATTATTTCGGGTAATGAAGTTATGTACTCCAACTCTCGAAATTGCTAATTTTCAATAGAATTCGATCGCGTTGCGCGACCTCTAAATATTATTCAATTGACCTAAAATTTTACATACATCACATTCATGAATAGTGTAAAAAAACTGCGGCGTATGTATATATATATATATATATATACAGGGTGTAATACACAGGGTGCGAGAAAATAATTCTGTCAAAAAAAACGAAATCTAACTTTTTATAGGGATTCCGGGTCCCCAAACTTATATTTAGGAAAATAATTTCCATTGAAAAATAATACTAACACAAAAAATTGACATCTGTGCGATCAAAATTCGCGGAGATATTCGAGTTTTAAATGCGCAGGGCCCGTAAACAAATTGACAAAAGAAAATTTTCGCCCTGCCAGAGGAATAACGAGCTTTTAGATTAGGTACGATAATGAAATTTGTTTCGTCCATGTCAGAAAACATTCGCTTCTCATTGTATTCAAAAATAAATACAGATGCTACAAGACTACAAAACATAACAAGACAAGGTAAATTATTATACAATTTTATACAAAGATATTAAACACACGAAATATGTAGAATCTAAGAAATAATATACATTGCGATTACATTGTCCGTAAAGCAACACCATTTCTACATACTGTTCCGTAGTGTACATCGTAACTTCAAGCCTTAACGAAATGCATCTAGTTAAGCCGATTTTATTCTGCAGTGAAGGGATTACGTTATTTCAAGCAATCACTATAC
Source organism: Uloborus plumipes (assembly GCA_038373865.1). NCBI lineage: Eukaryota > Metazoa > Arthropoda > Arachnida > Araneae > Uloboridae > Uloborus > Uloborus plumipes. Next base: position 12,284 of record JAXGGA010020407.1, on the reverse strand, counting down.
AGTCGGTAAATTTACATATTCGCGAATTCAGCAAGACATTTTCATTCTTTCTTATTCAATTTTTTTCGTATTTTAATTCCCATGTTAAATAACTTTTACAGTTAAATATATTTTAGGAAAATAAAGAATATTTTGTTATTAAAGAACTCTGAATGGTGCGAATTTCGCGTGTATATGGCCCCCAAAATCACTTAAAATAACGCTAGTGTAAAGTGGTATAAGTCATAAAGTTTCATGTTTCATTTCTCCATGGATTTTGATCGCACAAATGTCATTTTTTTGTGTTAGTATTATTTTTCAATGGAGATTCTTTCCCTAAATATAAGTTTGGGGGCCCGGAGCCCCTATAAAAAGTTAATTTTTTTATTTCTTAACCAATTATTTTTTTTCGCTTCAAACTTTCCATATCTTAACTCTCCTCCTCATTTCGAGCAATTTTGCAAATGGAAGTATACATCTAGGACGAACGGTTGAGGAAATAGAGGTCATGAAGGTTAACTTGGAACACCCTGTGTGTATTTGTGTGTGTGTAATATAATATATATATATATTAATATATATATATATATTATATATATATATATATATATTTATATATATATATACTATATATATATATATATATATATATTATATATTATATATCTATATACTTTTACATAAAGCACTTTAAAGCAACAACGCCGAGCCTGAATTCTCTTTTCAATGGCTCAGGGTTATGTCTGTACATGAATTTCAGTTGCACAAATAAATCGACATATGCTTAAGAGTAAATAAACATTTATATTCAGCTAAAATGTCAACAGAGAAACTAATCTTTTACCATGAAGTTTTATCACTAAAGTTGTGCTGAAATTTTAAATTATCTGCCAAATTTAGTTAAAATAACGTAAACCTTTCTTGTAGTATGGTGCTTTGAATATTTAGCTACATGAAATCGTATTCATTCTCCACATCTCATTATATTTTTTTAATTTAAAGTAGTGTTGATAATGCGCTAAATTATTCAACACTGACTGGTAAAGTATGTAATTCGGCTTCATTGGGATACGAAAAGACGTAAAACATAATTATAAGATATGTCACATACACATTTGTGAGAAGTAATGTGACAATTTTATCGTAGTTTAGTTTCGTGAGCAATATCGAAGAATAAAAGTCATTTGTTCTACGTAATGACTATCTAATTGTAACAGATGACATAAGTCCATAGAATCACGAAATGTTGGGCGGTCTAAGAATTTGAAATTACTTCTTTAAATAGATGTCATTAACAAAGATTTGTGACGTTGTAATGTAGAGAAAGAACACTGGAGACAGTAACATCGGTATTTAATCATTAAAAAACTGGATGATAAAGTTTCTTTGTCTATTTCCATGCATTTCATCCTAAATTTCGAATTACATCATTTTGGAAAGCAGTTTGTTTTCATTAAATTTAACTTTATTGAATTTTCAATGCAGAAGTTTTGTGCTGAATATAATAGTTCTTCTTTGATAAGATTGTCTTTACATGTCTCAATTCTCCAGTTTAGGTTGTTTCTAAAAGAAATAATAATAATTCTTCCTTACATTAGATTTTTTTTTAAAGAAGGCTTTTTAAAGGAATTCCTTAAAGAAAAATAGGCCCTGCATTGTTAAACTGAAATATTTCGTGACCGAAATAATTTAAATCAATTCAGTATATATTTTTTCATATACAAAATTGTAAATGAAAATGAAAGTTACCGCAAATGTTTGAATATCTAAATTATCATTGATGCATTTTCTGTAATATGCAACAACAGCGTTTATTTTCAAGGTAGCATGTAATATCTTTAAAAGTTTTCTAATGATCTACCTTTATTTCATTTTGCAGTTTAATAGAGATGTTTTCTACAAAACATATTAACTCTCATTTTTAAGATTGTCTTTCTATTTTCTCAATTCTTCAGTTTGGATTCTTGTGTTAAAAGCATATTCAGACGAATACTCATTTTATTTACCCACTCTTATTTTTAAAAAATAATAATACCGCTTTGAACTAAAATAAAAGAAGGTCTTTAAAAAGGTATTCTTTCAATGAACAGATCGCCTACATTGTTAAATTGAGCAACATCCTAAACATTTTAAATCAATCTATTATGCCTTTTTTTTTTTTGAAATTGTAAATCAAAATAAAGATTAAGTTCATCAAGTTTTAAATAACTGGACTAATTTTTAAAATGTTACGATAGTCACATCTAAACTGGTACGGTAGTAAAACTTCAACTGTTACCATAGTCACACTTTTTATTAATATATACTAGCTACCAGGCCAGCTAGATTAGCTTCCTACGGCATGTTGGTGCATAATGCCCCCCCCCCCCGCCACCCATTTTTTACCTTATTCTAATGTTATATTATTTGATATAATTCAATTTTTATAAGATTTCAAGACATACTACGTACGTGGCCCGCTAATCTCCCAAGCAGCTAGCTACGTGGCACGGCGTTGCACGGGCGCTTCGCGCGTTTAAAGTAGTAAAGAAAGATTCGACAAACTACTTGCCGCCAAGGCGGATCGCTAGCAGGCGCTTCACGCCTTCACTTTTTTCCTGCATCAAAAAAATCATTCGAATGATTGAGATGCTTCGCGTCAAACAAATTGTGAGGGAAGTTTCAGCAGCAAGTTCAGTTCGCTCAAGGGAAACTAGCAGACATGGATAGTCAGTTTTTTAATATAAGTAGATGACTTTTCAACTAATTTATGTTTCAAAACATTACAAGTAGCTAGCGATAAAAGTACTATGTACGTGGCCCGCTAATGAGTTTCATGTTTGATTTAGTTAAGCCTTCATTCAAAATTCCCAGTATCATTGTTATTACTGTTTTATAGCAACCACGTTTTGTAATAATGGATTTCATATTTAATCATTTAGGAAAAATCTCTTTGAATTTGGCTACTTATTAATATATCTTCGTTAATTAAAATCGTATAATTATATAAATTAAAACTAATAAAGCCTATAAAATTACCAATCTATCGGTACCTGGTTCGACTTTTAGTTCACTGGCGCGCAGGAGAAAAAAGCATGACATAGATATATAGAAAGAAAGATACTCAGTTTTTAGTATAAGTAGACTAGCTGCCAGGGCAGTTAGATTACCTTCCTGCGGCATGTTGATGTATAACGTCCCCCATCTCTAACTTTTACCTCATTCTGAAGTTATATTATTTGATATAATTTAATGCTCATTCGATTTCAAGACATACCATGTAGATGGCCCGGCGTTGCACGGGCACTTCGTGCCTTGAAAGTAGTGAGGAAAATTTCAAGAAATTATTCCCCGCCAAGGCGGCTCGCTAAGAGGCGCCTTCGCTCCTTTTCTTTTTTCCTGCATCAAAAAATCATTCGAATTATTGAGATGTTGCACGGGCACTTCGCGCCTTTAAGATGGTGAGGAGAGTTTCAGTAAGTTCAGCTCGCTCATAGGAAAGAAGCAGACATAGATACTCAGTTTTTAATATAAGTAGATGACTTTTCAACTAATTGATATTTCAAAAAGTTACAAGTAGCTAGCGATAAAAGTACAACGTATGTGACCCGCTAATGAGTTTCATATTTTATTTAGCTAAGCCTTCATTCAAAATAACCCATTATCATTGTTATTACTGTTTCATAGCAACCACGTTTTTCAGCAATGGATTTCGTATTTAATCATTTAGGCCTAATCGCTTTAAATTTGACTACTTATTAATTGATATCTTCGTAATTAAAATTGTATAATAATATAATTTAAAACTAAAGAAGCCTGAAAAATTGCCTATCTATCGGTACCTGGTTCGACTTTCATTTTATTGGCGTTCAGGAGAAAGAAGCGTGACATACATAGATAGTTAGAAAGAAAGAAAGATAGATAGAAAGATACTCAGTTTTTAATATAAGTAGATACTATATTTAAAAAAAAAGACACATTTTGCACGACTTAAGCTATTGGACTAGTAACCAAGATACACAGATGTAAGAAAATTTAACTTGTATATTTTTTAGTTTTGTTTGAAATTAGAAACTAGTACATTTTTGTGACAAACGTAAACAAAAAAAAACTATAAAAAGACAAATTAATTAAAAGCTGATTTTATAAATTGTTCAAAAAAGCTGTCACTTTTAGTGAACCTTAAGCTAAAATTAAATAATAAATGTTCTTTTAAAAATGATCATTAGTTTTTTACATTATACAAAACTCTGACCCAAGCATTTTGCTTATTCTAAGCCATTTCTACAACGGTTTACGTATGGAACTAGTTACAACAAAAATACTTCATAGAGTTTTTCTAAACTGTTACAAAATTTATTTGAGAAGTTTTGCTGAATAAAATGATAGGTCACAATTGGGGCTTTGTAAGAACAAAAATAATTCTGAGTTCGAAATTTTTATAAAATGTCCATGAACTATATTTAAACTTTTTCTGAAGAAATTTGTCTCGTACTAAACTCTTTCCTTTCTTTTGATATTTGAAGCCATATAGTACATTTAAAAGCTGCAAACATTTAGATATCGATGCTTGTAACATAATGCTTAAGAACGCATGCTTTAATTTTCCATCTAGAGAAACACACCTGCACAAACATAGTCCCATTTGTCAGTCATTAAATATGCATAACCTTTACATTTTACTGAATTTTACTGTGAATTTCCTACCGTAATATGCGAAAAGCTGCTTAGTTAACTAAATCTTGAAAAGCTAATGCATTTGCTTTAAACATTCAGATTAGTATTTTGGAGATTAGAGTGTAAATCCTTATTTTGCATTGAACACAACATTGCGAAATTATATTAAGGCAAATTAATTACCAGAAAGTTTAGAACTTATTTTCGGTTTTATTTCGATTGCTGATCATATGCATCAAGTTAAAACTTTACCGAACATTTCCTTCAGGAATATACGAAAAGCTGCTCAGTTAACTAAACCTTTAAAAGCGTATGCGTTGCTTTAAACATTCATATCAATTTTTTTAGGCCTAACATAAAAGTCTTTACTTCAAGAACGCAACAATGCGTATTTATGCGTATATAAAGGTTTGTTCTAATGCTAAGTTTTTTCTTGTTTCTAAATTTTTATATCAATAGATTGCTTTGTAAGGAATACAAAGCATCAAGTTTTCTCCGAGCTGATGAAAATGGCACATTAGGATATGTTCTAAAAAAAGGATGCATCGCGTTTCAAATAATAATCCTCGAAGTCTTCGGCAACTTAAGTCTAAGGTAGATTATGTACCTGAAAATGAATAAATATATTTTCGGGTTATTTTATAATTACTGATCACATGCGTAAATTTTTAACTATACTAAAGATTTCGTTCGGTAGTCTGTAAAAAGTAGTTCAGTGAAGTACGCCTTAACCAGCTATTGCGGTTGCTTTAATACACTCATATTAATTTGCTTAGGTCTACCAAAAAATTATTTGCTTCAAGAACGCTACAATAGTTATTACATTATAGCAACCTAAGTACCGTAAAGTTAACCAAATTATTTTCAGTTTAATCTGAAGGTTACTGATCTAATACTAAGTTTTTCTCGTTTCTAAATTTTTATTTCAAAAGATTTTTTTTTGTAAGGAATAGATTATGTCAAGTTTTCCTTGGGCTGATAAAAATGACAGACAGTAAGATATATTTAAAAAAAAAAAAAACGCATCGCGCTTCAAAAAATAATCCTCGAAGTCTTTATTGACATATTTGGAGAATACAAAAATCCTATTTTCAGAAGCTTTTAAAAACATTTTACTCAAAATTGTATCTATCTTAACACTAGAGAAACTTAGTCATTGAGATAAGAAATAAATAAATGTTCGGAAAGCGGAAAAGAAATTAAAAATCGATGCAAACCATTAGGTAAACACTAAGGGATATATTCTTCTTTGGGGTTAAAGAAATTGTTTCAGTTTCTATTAAGGTTTAATGCTAACAAAATTTTAGAAAATGTTATTGATAGTGTTAAAGCGGATAAATAAATAAATTTGTTACATAACATTAATGAGTGAATATCAGGAAAAGTGCCAATTTGACCATGGACATTTTAAATTTTTAAAGATACTCAGAAAAAAATATTAATAAAGTATTTCAAATACACATTAGTAACAATTTGTTCCAAAAATTAGGGGCATGGTCAAGGTGAATTTTACCCCCATTTTAGGGAGGTTGCCTTTGAGAGTTAAAGATATGGTGAGAATGCTACAGATCTGATAAATATTACAGATTTAACACTTAGTGTGCAAAAGTAAACACTTTCACTACCTTTTATTTTTAAAAAGAAAATAATTATTACTTAGAATATATTAATATTTACACAGATAGAACGCTTTTTTACATAAACAACAAAATTAAAGACTAATTAAAAGTTAGTTAAAGTTTAAATAAGTGCGAAAAATGTATTTTCAAACAGATAAGTAGGTTAATAGTTAAAAAATCAAAATAAAATAAAATTCTTAAAACAATCTTAAAAAACGAAATTCATTCAAAACAGTCAGAGTTTGGCGGGGGGGGGGGATTAGCACAAAATTGTTAATATTTCCGTTTTAAAACGAAGTAATACTTTTGAATGCAGTAGTTACGAACGAAGGTCTGAATATTGATGTAAAAGAGAAGAAAGTGAAAAATGGCAATAATTTTGTTTAAAAACTCAAATTTTGCAGAAAAATTTATGTTTTTAAAGCATTTCGAAAAAATAAATAAACTGCTTTCCATAAAGGGAATATTTGGCAGGAAAAACGATGCACTTGAAATTATGTTTGTACTTTAAAACTCAACTTAACAAACTCATTATACGAAGAAAGAATTGTGAAAAAAACATCAGTAACGCACGCATCAGTTACGTAACAAATATCTTCTACTTCGACGCTGCCGACATGACAAATTTCCCGCAAGATGCGATAGCTGAACATCTCTAATTAAAGATTCGAAAATAAAAACACCTTATTATGTCCGTGGCAATAGATTTCTTTTCCATTATGCAAAAATTGATTGTAAAATTAATTTATTTTGTGTCTCAATTTCCGCTGGCGACATGATACTTCATTTGGTAGCAACGAAACAGTCAAGATTGAACAAATCTTACCTGTAATTCAATGCAACTGAAATGAAAACTTTCGATCGCAACTTAATAATCATATATTCACCCAGTGCACTTTATTAATACCAAACAAATTTTTGTTTTAAAATTATCATCACGGAAGTTTGCGCTCTCGTCATGTCATGAAAACTTGTGACAAGCAGAAATTGCATTTTTTATCATACATTTTATCTAAAACACAAGAGTTAATCTTCATAGATGAACATAAAATACGTTATTTCCTTCGGTATATGTTTCTGCTGCGATGTTTTACAATACAGGGATTTTTTATTTTATTTTTTTTTTTAATTTGCGATTCGAATGCGACGATGACTTTGAAGCAGTAAAAAGAGTTCTACTGTCACGAATGAAAGCAAAATCTAACAATTTTGTCATGGATTGTATGTGCGACAAAGTTTACAGTGTGAAAATAGAAATATTTTTGGTTCTTATTTGGAAGTGCTTGGTAAATTCATGTGTGACTAAAATTAGCACTTTTCCTGATATTCACCCTAATACACTTTTAGACATTTGGTGGAAAAAAGACGTTTTTAAAACAATTTTATTTATGTTTAGAATCACTTTTTACATACACGGGTCATTCCATAGAAAGTAGGACATGCAAGTCATTTTTCAAAACGAATTTTTTTGGATAATCTTTATTTGATTTTGTCAAAAATGTGTTAAATTCTATTGGCAACAGTGTTTTTTTCAGATAGCTTAAATTAATAACTAGGAAAAAAGTAATATTGAAAAAAATTCTGTGATGTGTAACCTGAGTTACCAACAATTTGTAACCTGAGTTACTGAGTGAATAATTAATTAAAAAAACTATATGTAGTTGTTTACATTCAAATGTAAGTTTTAAAGTAGCTTCGAATCTATAGATTTATGTACAACACTTTGTATCAGGCAAAAATTTTAACAAGAGCAAAATTTTAAGTTCTTAGTGAACTAAGTATGCCAGATGTCTGTTTTAGGTAATCCAAGTTACCAAAAGAAATTAATTTATTGGTTAATAATTATTTTCTGTATTAACATATTTTGCATTACTGAAATAAGTTTAAAAGAGTTTAAAACATAAAAAAAAAATCAATAACCTTTCTAAAACATTTTTTTTCTTTAGAATAAGTGTTAAACCAGGCACAAGTGTATCAAATGTAACCTGAGTTACCATGGAATGACCCACACTTGTATGAAAATATTTAAATAACAAATATAGTATTCGTTTTAATACTTATAAATATTAAATTAAAAAAAACTTCCACCATACGCAATATTTATTCATCGATATTGCGTATCTCAATATTCTATTTAATTCCTAAATTATTTTTTTTTCTTCTGCTAGGGAGATTTGCATTACGTTATAACTCCAACATATTTTAATTAAATTCCTTTCCTTCGGGAGAGGGTGGATTTTCATTCCGTATATTTTAATTCAATACTCCTTGAATTGAAGGATTTTCACTTAATTCTGTTTGAGGAATCACGATTGCTTATTGACATCAATTTACGCAATGCCAAACATGCGTCAATATCTTCTATCTTCATGTTTGGTAGATAGCCAGCCCCTTTATTCTGCCCAATGAAATCCATTCTCTCAAATGAAATGTTTTTGTCTGAATTTTTAAATGTACTAATAAAAAAAGTGTTAACTTTTATCAATTGTTGTTTTTTTTTTTTTTTTTTTTTGCTTTATTTATCGCTTATATTTCTAAGCCATGCTCTTCAACTCAGGGATAGTATTAGTTTATTGTTCCGTCTCTTATAATATCTTTCAGGTATTTTACCTGTACGTTGTTTCTGTCCGTCTGCGAAAACCACGCCAAGTACTCGCGAACCATTCCACTTGAAAGAGGGGTGATGAGTTGTGAGTGGTAACTTTCCGAAATTTTCAATGTAAAACTTGCATTTGCTATCCTTTTGACACATTCAACTAAACTATGAATTTGAAATTAGCATCGATCCACGTTGTTTGATACGGCTCCAAATGCTTTCTATTATTATTCCCCTTATTGTTATCTTACCTATCACCCCTATTTTGGTACGATCAGAGAAGACCTGATGCATGCGTAAATACGCGTAAGGTTTTACAAAAGAAAACCAGACAGTATTTAATTATTTAACCTCATGTTTAGCTGGGGTAGTTTTAAATCATTTTAAATGTAATTAACATGAGTTTTTTTCCCCTTTTGATTACGGAATTTTGCAGGACAGTTGTCATTATATTATTAAGAATGTCTTTCTACTTCACTGGAATTCGTTTGGAGCTTTCACATATTTATGTGTGCCATTGTTAGTTAACAAAGCAGATGCTAGGTATGAAAAAGAAAAAAAAAATTCTCAAATTCCTATGTAGTTTTTACTACGCATTGTTTCTTAAAATGTTTAACCTAAACGAGGATAATTTGATGCATTGTTACTTGGAAACGTTTTTACGTTCTTCAAACTAAAAATAATCTGAAACTTACGAGTTTTAAGAAGATCGTAAGACCTCATTATGACAATCTCCAGAGCAAAAGATTTGAAATGCTTCGTTTACGGCTTGCAGTTCATTTTCAAGTCTGGAATGACAAAATAATATTCATTCATGCGTAAATTACTTTTCGGCAAAGCGTTGATTGTGAATTCTTAAGGCTACTTTTACTTTGTTAGCTATCTACCATTATTTTTAATGAAGAGCTTTTCCTTATTTACTATATTACTAAGTAAGCAAAGAAAATATTTAAAACTCAAAACTGTTTTTTTTTTTCCTTCTTCCGACTGAAAAACAGAAGCATGCAAATGCATGTGGAGAAAACGTTCGTTGGGATTTTCTTGCGCAACAGACACTCATCATAAAAGATCACAACTTAAAAAATGTTTTTTTTTCTTTGCTATATTTCACTTCCAGACAACATTTGTCTATAGTCCCCGTAAGCTTTTTCTGTACAAAAATCGTGTAAATATCCTGTAGGAGTGAACTGAGATTGAATATTCTCTGCTCATTCGTTTAAAATGTAGTCTTCGCCATTAAAGTGACAGCGTGGATCCGGTGAAAGGTTCCTTCCTTGTTCATTTTCCGTACTTGGGTTCAATTGAATCTATCCATCAAGGAATTTATTGTAAAATCCAATTTGCGTAATTTAAAGCTTTTCGGAAAGCTCATTATTAAAGCTGGTATTCTCCAGATGATTTGACCAACGTTCCAGTAATACTAAATACCTCAATCTTTGCCGTTTTTAGCATACAGCGAAAACAAACTAACATATTATATATTGCCATTTTTCGGAATATTTTTCGAAATTATTAGTAGAAAATGTATCAATTGACCTCAAAATTGAATTTTGGAAAATAACCAATTACAAATGAGGGTCTCAGAGGTTAAGAGATAGAACCTTCGCCTCAAAAGCAAGAGGTCGCGGGTTCAATTCCTGCCAATGACATGGGTGTTGTTTCCTCTTTCTTTGAGCTGTAAATCTTTCTTGACATCTTATGTATGTTAACTGTCGGCCGGTGGCGAGGTGGTAAGGCGTTGGCCTTCCACGCCGTGGACCCGGGTTCTGACCTGCTGTGGCCAGTCGGTGAACTTTCGTGATGCAGAAAATCCTCAGTGCCCATGTCGTACGATTATGCGGCATGTAAAATATCCCTTGGGGTAGTCGCTTGGCTTTGACAATCCTTCAGCAAAATTAAATTCTTAGTGCAGTTTCGCATCGAAGAGAGCCCATTTGCCTCCATCTCGTGGTAACTGGGCGTCAAGATTATGTGTGCAACGCATCAGCGCTTAATGGTGGCAATACAAGGACTGGATGCTTTATCGTGGATAGTACTGTGTCTGTAAAAGGCGTTTTCTCGCTTACGCAGCCCCATTCGAACCAAAAAAAGAATATGTAGAAAAAAATATGTTAACTAGCTTGGCTCGAATTTTGCACAGAGCTAAATTGAGAATAAAAGTTTCGTCAAGTGAGGCATGTCTTTAAAAGTTTCGATTTGATGTGGGTCGATATTTTTCCGGCACAAAAAGTGAAATATTTCATTTCGTTTGCTTATGCATTCATTTACGAAATCACGTACGTATTTCATCATTTATTAATTTTTTCATTCTTTTACTTATTAATTATTCTTTCTAATATTATTCTTTCCCTTATTTATTTATTCATTCACTTATTTTGTTTTTAATTCTCTACTTCATTCATTCATTTCTTTTTTTCATATTTTAATAAATTCGATTTTTTTTTTAATTTTGGTATTCCTTAAATTTTTTATTAATAATTCATTTATTCGTTTATTTACGCATTCACTTGATGAAAATTACTGTAAGGTATCAAATATAAAATGTGACATTGCAAAAATAATTTTATATTTCTCATTTTGCGTCCATGGTTTTTGAAATGAAATATTTCCACCTTTTTTTGAAGAAGTAAAATAACTGCCAAAATAAAAAATAACCTTTCAACAATAGTTGCATTACAAAATACATTGTTTCTTCTTTATGTACACTGCTTTTCAGAACAAATTTCCAATTTGTTAATTTTGAAACAGGTATGATATCTTAACTATTTCACTTTGCCTCCCATATATATACTATATATATTCCCCTACTTTAACTTTTAGTAGATGAAAAACTAGTAAGGAGTTTAGTATTGCCGATTTTATAGTTAACCGTAGTTTTACACAATGCATTTGTAGCCAAGTAAAATGTTCAATGATCTATTTTCTATATTGCTTATATAATTTGAAATACTGTCTTTAGTTGGATATATATGCTTTTTTTAGTGCCGTAGAACTATTTTTTGCATACTTGCTTATCCGTTACAATTCGCTCACGAAAGAATTAAAAATTTTCTGTTGAGTTTCAAAGATTATTTTTTAAATTGCTCGTATTCTTAAACTCTCTAACATTAGTCATATACCATGTTGAAAGACAGCTGGCAACAGCTGTTACTTCAGATATCGACGTTTCATAGTGGATCTAATTTGCATTGCTGACTCGGAGAACTAATATGAGAATTATGTATAATGAGGCATTGCTTTGACTAAAAGCATAATTTTATAATTCAACACATCGTTTAAGGTGACTTCTTGCTCTTTATGAATGCATATGAAAGATTCGAAATTCTTAAAAGCTTTTTTTTATGATGCTTAAAAAAACAAGTGATTTGTAGGTAAGATTTGTATGAATTCGGAAAAATTTTGCAAATCTAAATTTAAATAAATGATATTTTTTC
>JAXGGA010020406.1:0-18346 GCA_038373865.1 Uloborus plumipes | reverse complement strand
GTTCGAAGATTGGTGAAACTTCATACACATTGATTTTATTCCTAAAACTTAATGTATCTACCGTTAAAGTTTAGCATAGATCTCTGTACTAGATTTTAAGCCCGAGGTCCAATTTAAGCAGTGGTCCAATATAGGCGGTCTTCCCCTATAAAAAATTAATGTATATATCAATGTATCTATGCATGTACCTTGTACCTATATATGTCCTTCATAGACTCAAAAACTACCCGTCGGATTTTGCTAAAAATTTCGCAGTTTGTTTGTGTCATCACTGGGCACATCAAGAGACTAATTAGAAAAAAAATCTGACAGGTAGTTCTTGTTTTATTCCAATGTTAGTTCCAACTTCCGCATAAAATCTCTAATTTTTTAACGTATTTCCTCCATTCAAATCATTATTTAGTGCTTCATCTCAACTTCTAAATAGCTAATTTTGCGTTTGATATTGTCTTTGCTTCGTGTGGAATTTGAACTGACCCTAGCAGCACAATCTCATCGGCCGATGATCGGCCATTCATCGAAACCCGATGAAATTCTCATCGGCCGATGATCGGATTTCGATGAGTTCTCATTGGGAATTGCTCCAATATGTCTCATCGGCCAAACAGAATCCGAGCAGCAAAATCCGATGAGTTTACGATGAGGTTTGGATCAATTTACGAGCAGTGCAGTCCCGTACCGATGAATTTAGGATCAATTTTGGATGAAAATACGATGTGATTTAGATCAATACGCGAGCAGTGCTGTTCCGTGGCGATGAATTTAGGATGAAAATACGATATGATTTAGATCAATATACGAGCAGTGTAGTTCCGTGGCGATAAATTTTAAATCAAAATACGATGAGAGTTGGATCAATATACGAGCAGTTTAGTTCCGTGGCGATGAATTTTGAATCATTTTCTTTCCCCCAACCAGGTGCGACTGGCCCCAGGTTATCGGCGCGGAAAGCCAACGCTCTACCACCACGCCACCAAGTCTACGATTAATGATACCAACACTGCATATTTAACAAAAATTTAAGATTGGGAAAATTTTCATTAGAAAATTTGATCATTACGACCTCTTTCCGATGAAATCTGTTGCTTGGCATATTTTCATCGGAAAATTTGATTGGAAGTATATAGTTTTCCGATGAAACATAGCTCGGTTAATTTTCATCGGGAAATTTGATCAGAAGGATATCGTTTTTCGATGGAATATAGCTCGGCTAATTTTCATCGGGAAACTTGATCGGAAAGATATCGTTTTCGAAAACCGTGCTCGGATTGTAGTACATTGTTTTGTTGATGATGTCAAAGTTATGAGGGTTGTAGAAAATGATGAACAAGTAAATCAGCTGCAAGAGGATTTGGATCATATTACTAAGTGGGCAGACAAATGGGGCATGGCAGTAAATGTTGGGAAATGTCAAATGCTGCATTTAGGTCATGGGAATAAGCATACAAGCTATTATTTACAGGGTTCAGTCATTAGTAAGGCAGAAAATGTTATGGATCTAGGTGTCTTAATAAATCAAGGCTTCAAGTTTAGTCAACAGTGCAGCATAGCTAGTAACAAAGCCAATAGGATGCTTGGGTTTATAAATAGATCTATTTCAAACAAATCTAAGAAGGTTCTTCTGCCTTTATATAGAAGTTTGGTAAGACCTCATTTAGAGTATGCTGTTCAGTTTTGGTCTCCTTATCTTAAGAAAGATATTAATTTATTGGAAAGGGTACAAAGGAGGGCTACAAGGTTAGTGAATGGACTTTCTAATTTAGACTATGATTCCAGACTTAGAATGCTTAATATGTATAATCTTGAGCAAAGGAGAACCAGAGGGGACATGATTCAGTTGTTTAAATTTATCAAAATGAAAGATGTTACAGGGTTAAATTTTTGCACGGAAAGCAGGACAAGGGGTCATTGTTATAAGCTGTTTAAATCTCAGGCTAACCTGGAAATTCGGAAAAATTACTATTTTAACAGAGTAGTGGGAACTTGGAATAGTTTACCGGAAGAGGCGGTAAGGAGCAAGGGAGTAGATAGTTTTAAGAGGGCCATTGATCTTCATTGGGGTCTATAATTTGACTAGGACCAGCCCAGTTGGGCCCAGAGCCTGTTGCTGGTTGTCACATTTGTATTTGTATTTGTATTTGATTCTGATCGGAACGATGTCATCGTGCGTTACGGGATCAGTTTACGAGGAGTTAGTTGATCGGCTGAGCAAAATCCGATGAGTTGATGCTACTTGGGGAGGCTTCTTTCAATTCAAATAGTTGAGAAATGTTTCTTTCGTGAGGATTCACTCTTGAATATATAATACTTCTGTTTTTAACCCATTAATGCCTAGCGTCCCTTTTTAGGGACGGTCCAAAAAGTGTCTGAATTTTCCAAAAATGAGCATTTCTAAAAAATAATAGTATTAAATTATTACTTTGGTATTATTTCAATTCATTATTAACAGATTGCAGCACATAACCGTTTAAATCTTTGGATCCAACGATCCAAATATCTTCTCCAAATATCTTAGGAAAAAAAATGTCAGGCATTAATGGGTTAAGTTTTCACAAGTGGAAAAGCAGTTTTTTAGAGAAGCATCACAGATAAATAACACACTTAAGTCTGATTTTACTTAGTCCTTCACTTCAGTTTAACTGACCACGTTGTCACAAAAATACCTTCTTGGATTTTACATGTTGCATTTTTACCCGCCCGACGCTGGGCATATCTACTACTATTAACATATTTTTAAATTCTGAGTGTGAAAATTTTATAGTTAAAAAAAATCCCTTTGATAGATCGGAAAATAATCACTTGCCACAAGAGATAAAAGGTTTTAGCTTTGGCGAATAAATAAAATGGCGAATAAATAATTATTACTTTACAGATTTTTTAAACCGACTTCAACAAAGGAGGAGGTTATACAATTCGTCGGAGAATTTTTTTTTGTATGTTATAAGATTATTTGATGACTCCTGGCCCGATTCCAAAATTTTTTTTTTTTTGTTTGAAAGGGTTTTCTTTCCAATTGGTCCCATCCTTTCGTGGTCCGGGTTCGATAAAGGGAACCTGCAGAAATCGTTCGAAATAGAAATCGGAATCACAATAATCGTAATAATGACAATTTTGAATATAAGGCTTCTCTGGATTAATTCATTTCTATGGTTTTTTTTATTTTCATAACATTGTTTTGAAATATCTACTTATAATAAAAAACTGAGTATATTTCTGTATCCTGCTTCTTCCTCGAACCAGGTACCGATAGATTGGTAATTTTTCAGGCTTCATTAGTTTTAATTTATATAATTATACGATTTTAATTCACGAAGATATCAATTAATAAGAAGTCAAATTTAAAGCGATTAGGCCTAATAAATGATTAAATATGAAATCCATTGTTGCAAAACGTGGCTGATATGAAACAGTAATCATAACGATAATGAGAATTTTGAGAGAATGAAGGCTTAACTAAATCAAACATGAAACTCATTAACGAGCCACGTACGTAGTATGTCTTAAATTCTTATGAACAGCGAGAAACTATTTTTGCTTTGAAATGTAAATTAGTTGAAAAGCCGTTAATAATTAAATGGCTTTGATCAAACTAGCACACAAATAAATACCAGTGAATAACAAGGATTAGTTTTTAGTGTCAATCGTTTAAAATTTTAGACGCCGTTGATAGTTTCTTTCCTTTTTTTCTTACATAGTTTATTTTATGGAGCATTTACTTTAGAAAATTAGGTGAAGTTTCGTAATGGAAACATTACCTTATTTCATAAGTATATTTACACTTAAAAGAATAAAATAAAAATATTTTTGAAAAAAAAAAATGAACCGACTTCGGAACTTCACTCGGCAAGTGCTCTAAAAAGTAAAAAATAATTTTATTTTTTGAACACCATCGATACTACATTCAAACATCGGTTTTGAAGTCGGTGCAATAACTATAGTTAAAATGATGTTTAACTATGCCAACAATTTTCAGAGAAACCATTGAAAATTAAGAATAAAATATTTGTACCATAACATAAATATGTGGTTGTCAATGCAGTGTACGCGAATGCGATTAAAGAACTACATTAATTGAAATTTATATTTATAGTTGAATTATAGTTTCGTATGATTCTATTTAGTGTTTTTGCGCCGACTTCAAAACCTATGTTTAAATGTAGTATCGATGGTGTTCAAAAAATAAAATTATTTTTTACTTTTTAGAGCACTTGTCGAGTGAAGTTCCGAAGTCGGTTCAATTTTTTTTTCAAAAATATTTTTATTAACAAGTCATTTCTATTTCGTCAGATTTAGTTTGACGTGAAAACGTTCTCACGCAGTATTCCATATCGCCAACGGATAAGAAAAACATATTCAGAATGGACATTCAACGTGGAGAATATTAAGCAGCCTTTCGACTCATAAGAACTATAGAAGACTAAAAAATTATGAGTTAGTAATTATTTGTGAGATCGAAAAATGCATTTGAAAAATGACAAGTGGTGAATGAAAACCGTGAAATATTTTTTACACCTGGAACTTTTTACAGATATTTAGGAAGTTCATATGAATTTGGATCACAGAAGAGTCAGACAAGATTTTTTTTTTTTTTGACTATAGCCATATTTTTTTCGTTATTAAAACTTAATGCACATCGTCAAAATGATTTTTAACACTCATTTCATTTATTTTACTTAGTCGAGTATAATTAGAGTTGAATATTTTCTGCCATTTATCTGGCTTATAGATGCGAGTTAAATCGCGCTTAAACATGTGCAAACCATATTTTTAGATTTTTTGCAGTTCTGTCTCTAAATTAACTATTTCGGCAGATTATTTTATTTCTTTTCATTTTGGGTATTTTTAAAGAACTTTCTTTCTTCCGGTGAAAATTGTTATAAAATGACGTAAGCTTTACTATTTCCACCAATAAGAAGAAGATCAGAGTTTACGTTGTAGCTCAACGAAAATATTGAAATAAATATGCTTAAAACTACAATATACTACTATCTCTGTATATATATATATATATATATATATATATATATATATATATATATATATATATATATATATATATATATATATATATATACTTATATTAAAAACTGAGTATCTTTCTATCTTTCTTTCTATGTCACGCTTCTTTCTCTTGAACTCCAATAAACTGAAAGTCGAACCAGGTACCGATAGATAGGTAATTTTTCAGGCTTCATTAGTTTCAATCTATATAATTATACGATTTTAATTAACGAAGATATCAATTAATAAGTAGTCAAATTTAAAGCGATTAAGCCTAATAAATGATTAAATATGAAATCCATTGTTGAAACGTAGTTGCTACACTCTTAAAAGTGTGCCGCTTATATGTAAGGCACAAGAGAATTGTGCCTTATATAGCACAACGAGATGAACGGCACGGACAGGAAGCAAAACTTTTTAAAGGCACACTGAATCGGCCGTGCCTTTTAAATTCCGACTTCGCAAGTTTTAAGCGGCACATCGTCTATTCACGCTTTGGGTTTGAGGTTATAGCTGATCACGTGGCCCGTATGTTTATTTTCAATGCTGGAGATGGCGGAAAGTTCGTTATCGCAAAAATTCAGGATTAAATGTATTCTTTCGTCGTTTTCAAGCAATATTATTAGTTTGAGAGAAATAATTTTATGTATTGCATTGTTGTTTGATGCGGATGTAAGAATAGGGAACGAAAATCAAGTTGTAGTGTAGAAATTTGATCGTTCCATGCCTTTCCTTTGCAAGATTCATCGTTTGAAGCAACGGCAAATGAAAAGTCAGTCGGGTGCATTTTGTGCAGAATAAGCATATTATGGTTTGCTCTGAACACTTACTATCAGAAGAAGATTTTATTTATCTGTCCATCCATTATGCATTATTGATTGCCGAGGCATAAACTGCTGTTTCAAACGTCTTCCTATGGAAACATCGATAACAAAATGGGCATCAAAAGAGTGTGTTAGTGTATTTTTAAAATCTACATACTCCTTTGCTGATCTTTTTTGTGCTGTATGTTGACATTTTGTACTACGACAGGTATGTAAAATAGCTCGTCCAATTTACTTCTATTATGATTTATCAGCGTTATTTTAATTAAAATCTCAGTCTCATTTGCCATAATGGTTTAATATGTTAGATATTTGATACTGTTTGTTGTTCCGGCAGAGGCACAAATCCTTTTAAATGTAAGGCACTGAAATCAAAAATCAGAGGCACAGACGTTTTCAAATATAAGGCACTGAAATCTAAAATCAGAGGCACAAACGTCCTCAAATATAAGGCACTGAAATCTAAAATCAAAGGCACGGTATGTGCCTTTTAATTTCAGAGGCACAAACGGTGCCTTTCATTTTAAATGTGCCGCTTAACTTTCAGAGGCACAAAAATTCAAAATGTGCCTCTTATTTCAGAGGCACAGTTTTAAGAGTGTATGAAACAGTGATAACAATGATAATGAGAATTTTGAATAAAGGCTTAACTAAATCAAACACGAAACTCATAAACGGGCCACTTACATAGTATTTTTATCGCTAGCTACTTGTAATATTTTGAAACATTCATTTGTTGAAAAGCCATCTACTTATATTAAAAACTGAGTATCTATGTCTGCTTTTTTCCTTTGAGCGAGCTGAACTTACTAAAACTTTCCTCACCATCTTGAAGGCGCGAAGCATCTCAATAATTCGAATGATTTTTTTACATAGGAAAAAAGTAAAGGCGTGAAGCGCCTGTTAGCGAGCCGCCTTGGCGGGGAGTAGTTTCTTGACATTTTCCTCACTACTTTCAGGGCACGAAGTGCCCGTGCAACGCCGGGCCACGTGCGTGGTACGTCTTGAAATCGAATGAACATTAAATTATATCAAATAATATAACTTCAGAATGAGGTAAAAGTTAGAGAAGGGGGACGTTTGCATCAACATGCCGCAGGAAGCTAATCTAGCTGCCCTGGCAGCTAGTATATATATATAATTGGTAAAACTTTAATGATAAATAAGTGCTCATCTCAAGCTCTCTTTTTGAAGGTTATTGTAAAATGGAAGGTTACTCTCTGTGAAGCTGGAAAGAATAGAAAATGTCTCTCTAACACACTACCCCCTCCCACACATATCCATTGGTATTTGAAAAGTCAGTTTCCCAGTATTCAGTCATTTAAGGCTACACGGACTCTCCGAGGAAACACTAAACCTTTTACATTTCAAATAACTTGTGAATTCTTAAGTATTATGTCAAGTTATTTTAGAACATTTCATGTTGTAGTCGACTGAAAAGTGGCGTGTCTGGAGTTCTCTATTTTATAAAAGGTCCGCAAGGTATCTTACTTCAAAGTAAATATTAATCACGATCAGAGGAACTAAAACTTTCCGCAAAGCTTTCTTATACGCGTATTTTACACACAGAACCCTGAGATCATATCTCGCGGTTCTACAAGAATTGATGAAAAATTCTTCAACCGTTCAGGAAAATATTGCAGCAGAGTTGTAAACCCCAGAGGTTGGTTGCCACAACCCAAAGTGCAAGTTTCTTCTGAGTCTCAGATAAAAGTTTTTAATCTGTTTTTCATAATCTTTAAATTACAAGAGCTATGTGAGAGCAATTTATGCAATGCATATGTTTGTTTTGTTGCAATTTATGCAATGCAAAAGTGTTTACGCAATGCAAAAATGTAAATAACCTATATTTGTTAGTTATATAGTTATATAATAAAGATACTTTGATACTCAAATGAAACAGCAAAGAAAAGTTCGATAAATATATATTTTTCTTTCAAGTTACAAGCTTACAACAGCCAAAAATATTTTACAAATATGTATGATTTTAACAAATAAAGAAGCATATGCTCGTCATTTTTGGTGACTGGTACTTAATTTTTCGGAAACCATTTTCAATGAAAATGTCACCCATTGTTGACTGGCAATCACTTATCTCAAGCTTTACATACAGAGAAAAAAAAAAAAAAAATACGTGGTCTTAAAATTTGGAGTTAAACCACTGATACAATGAACAACACATATGAACTTGATCTTGATGACCCCCTCTGATTCAATACATTTAATAAATAATCAATCCCTTCTAATGAAAATGGAAAGCAAATACCCACTTCTAGTGCATCAACTTGTTTACCAACGGCACCGCTGAAGCGCGCATCGCGGATGGATATCGGTTAATGTCATTGCGTGACGTGTCACTTCACGGAAGATCCTCCACGCGACAGAGAACTATATATCCACGAGCATCAACTCACTCTCGTTACCATGGTGACTCGGGCTCAACCGGTTGAATCCGGAATCGACGCCGACTAGGGTTAATTAGAAAATTAGGTATCTTTGATTCCGAAAAGATTAAAGGAAAAACGTGGTGGTTTAAGTGGAAAGTTCTTTTGAAAAGTTTTGGGAAGTTTTAGAGGAATAAATTACTTCACCTTTCTCTGCTCGGAGTTACCAGAAAATTTAATAAGGCCTTTGATTCCAGAGTTTATTAGTTTTGCCAGCTGGCAAATAATAAGGTCACGTGTTGCCGTCGAAGATGTGATTGGCTGAATTACATCCTGATCTTATTAGCCGAAATTAACATTTAGTGGTTTTTTTGAAATAAAGAACAGATAGGCTAAAAAAAATCAAGTTCCCGAAGTTGAAACAGCTCATAGAATGTTAAAGTCAAACAACGTTATATTTATAGAATTCATTTGATATGTAACGCTAAATATTCTTTTATGTTTACAATTTTTGTATTGGAGAAATCTGATGTAAAGGAAAGGGTTTTAACATAATGGATAATTGTCTAAAATTTTACTGCTAAAATTTCTGCTTGTAGAACATAAGTATTGTAGTAGGGGAACGTGGGGAAAAGTGAAATAGTTAAGATAACTTTGTGTTTTTAATGAACAAACAGGATTTTCGTTTTAAAAAATACACTGCGTAAAGAAAAGACTATGTATTTTATAATAAATCTTGACTTGAAATATTTCTTTGAAGTTTTGCCGGTAAATTTGTACCTAAAAATTTTTTTGGAAAATTTTCGCTTTTTTTTTCAAGGTGCAAAGTGAAAAATATTTTTTTTTTCAAACGAAATATTTTCTATTTGATCATTAAAGTATTTGTTATCTGATAAAAGAGTAAATTAAAGTATGAAACAATAAATAAATTAATAATGAGATAATAAAGGAATAAATGAAGAAATATATAATTCTTGAGAAAAAATAAATGATCGAACAAAATAGTAAATGAATCTGAAAATAAGTGAACGAATGTATAAATAAGTGAACTAATAAGCGAAAAAATTTAATCGACTTAATTAATGAGAGAATGCGTAGCTAATTTAATTAATGAATTAATAGGTTAATGAAATGAACTATTTTACTTTACATCGCCTGGCACTTGACAAATTGTGTTAAACATTTGTAGGGGGGCAATTCCACGTCAAATCGATCAAAAAAAAATAAGTTTTTGACCCGACCATCTCCGATTTTCACAAAATTTAGTATGAAGGACACATATGGCAAGATAAGTAATTCTGCAAATTTTTAGATTTTTATTGAAAAAATTGTACAAAATACAGGGCTGTAAAAAAGCGTAAAAAGTGCGAAAAAAGCAAAAAGTTGTCACATTCCAATGACCATAACTTTTCTCCTAACTACAGCAGAATAAAAACTTAAATGCCGTTGCAAAGCTGAAGAATGGAGCTTTCTTTTGATATATTACATGACTTTATTGCGACAGGTTAAGGTTTCAAGGTCATTCACCGTGACTTTTGACCTTGAATATCTCAAAACACGCCCCCTTAGAATTTCTTCAAAAAAATATATTTTATAGCTCCAACACTATACTTCCACTATACCAAAACTTAGACTGGCACCGCAATGGCAAGGTACTCAAAAAAAATCAGGAATGTTTACATGTTTTACATTAGGAACTCCGTATGTCAAGTCAGTCATTTTCTCGACATCACCATTTTCGATTTTAATGAAATTTGGTGTGAAGGACACATACAGCAAGATAAGTAATCCTGCAAATTTCTTTATTTGTATTGTAGAAATTGCGCAAAATACATTGCTGTAAAAAAAAAAAACGTTAAAAACTGCAAAAAACACGAAAACTTGTAACATGCAAATGCTTGTAACTTCTCTTCTAATTACAGTAGAATAAACGTTTAAAAACCAATGTAAAGCAAAAGAATAAAGCTTTCTATTGATATACTACATCACTTTTTTAAAGAAAGGTTAAGGTTGAACATCTTAAAAGACACCACCTTAGAATTTCTTGGGAGAAAAAGTATTTTATAGCTCTAATACTATTCTTCCACTGAACCAAAACTTAAGCTGGCACCACAATTAAAAAGTACAATTAAGACAGTTTACGTATTTTTCTTAAATGTTTTACATTACTTCTCTCCTACTATAATTTTTTTATGTGTTATTCCTGAGATATGTGTATTTTCACAAACGAACCGGTTTCTTAAATAAGGACTAGAATGTAAAACCAATTTTATTTGATAAACATAATTTTATCTGTAATTAGTAACAAATCTTGGAAATCAAAAACTGTAAGTTTTAGCCAACGACAAAGCTTTCCGTATAGAGGCAGTTTTTTTTTAACAACCAATGTTAGAAATTCTGCTCCAACATTAATAAAATTATCTGTTAAAGCTCTATAACAACTAATTAAATAACCTCGAATTATTTTGAGAAAAAAAGTAGTTTTATCATTACATTACTCACCAGAAAGTCTAATTACAAGACTTTAATGTAATTGAAAAAGAAAAAGAAGCAAGGCCTGGCTCCACAGTGGATAGGCATTGTACAGTTAACAGGTATATACATCCTGCTTACAGTTCTGCAGATATTATTTGATAATTTTAAGCTTTCCACATCTTACTGGCTGATATTGTGTCACCTTTGAAAACATTTTTCATACCTACACGTACTGGAGTACTTTAGTTAACATTTCAGACCTCAAGAAAGTGAGGCCATCTTTTCGGTGACTATCTCCATTTCTCTTTGCTCGATAGTATATGTCAGACCACTTTCAGTTTGTAAGTCAACCTTCGCAACTACTGATGTTTTGTCCATTTCCAAAATATCTGGCTTCTGTGGGTACGAGAATGACTCAGATAGTCCATGTAGGTGCAAAAAACTTACTTTGACTTTTTCTGTAAGAATATTCACATCCAAAACACAGCCAGTCCACCAATGCTTATCATGCACCACTACAACATAGCCGTGAATATCCTCTATATCCAGTTCTATTGGATTTAACAAAACTGTTTCAACCTTGTATTCACTTGAGTTTGAGTACATCTTTGTTTTGATCGTTGTTATCGTAATTGTCATTGGCTAAAACTTGCAGTTTTTGATTTCTAAGATTTGTTACTAATTACAGATAAAAATTATGTTTATCAAATAAAATTGTTTTTACATTCTAGTCCTTATAGTCCGAGAGCCAGTAACAGATATATATGACCAAGTTCCTCTCAAGTGATAATTAGTAAAACGCAGCAGAAAATCGAACTATGAAGCCTCGTGAATGTCAGCTGAGGCTCGGTGGGGGGGATAAGCAGTTGGAACCTCCCACGCTTGAAGAAAAAAAAAAATTCACTCATTTCCTCTCGCCTAAAAATTTACCAGATGATAGCTTATATGTAACTATTGATAAATATATACGTCAGCTGGCTGTATCTCGGTGGAAAAATTGTCAGCTGATACTTTAAAGGTCGTTACGTAGAAGTTAGCTAGAAGCATTTACTGACTCACTGTTCGACAAAAAAACCTTGAAAATGCTTCTGGTATTTTGAAGGCTGATTCTTATGTAAAATGACCCCCTGAATCCGAATATGACCCCCGTTTTCCCCCATCACGTCCCAATTTTTTTTAAAACGCCCCCCTTTTTTTTCATTTTTCCTTAGTTTCAGGGCTATAATATTTTTTTTTTGGAGGGGAAAGGAGCCTTATATTCACCAATAAATTTTTTTGAAGGTCAAGAGAGACTCAAAGTTTAAAATCATGAGCACCGAGAAAATAATCGGGGAACTTGGGGGGAAGGGGGCGTGGCCCCCCAAAATATTTGAAAAATCACCAAAAACGATCTTTTTATTCTAGTTTCTTTAAAAAGACCTTTAAAACATTTTTTTCGGTGCAGAACCAGAGTATAGGATCCGCTCCTATGGCTCCTGGGTCAGAAAAAATTTTCACGCTGTAAAATTTAAAAAAAAAATAAAATAATGCTTTAAAAATCACACTTTGCACTTAAGTTTTAAAGCAGGTCTTCAGCCAAAAAAAAAAAAAAAAACAAATTTGTGGCTGATTCTTATGTCAAATGACCCCCTATTTCCAGATATGACCTCAGTTTCCCTCCTCCACCCCCTCTTTCCAGAGAGTCCCCCCCCCCCCCAATTCAGTGTCATTTTACTAATTCGGAGGGGAAAAGTACATTACGTAACCCGTTAACATAATTCTAAAAGGCAACAGATGTTCAAAGTTCAAAATCATGTACATGTGTACCAAAAATATAAACTAGGGCGGTATACCTCCCCCCTCCCCCCCCCCCCCCAAAAAAAAGAATAGAAAATTCAATACTCTGATTTTTCACAAAAAAAAAAAAAGGTTTAAACCGTCTGTTAGAAAAACAAGAAAAGAATATTTTTTTTTTTTTGGGGGGGGGGGGGGTACACCGTCATAGTTTATATTTTTGGTACACATGTACACGATTTTGAACTTTGAACCTCTGTTGCCTTTTAGAATTATGTTAACGGGTTACGTAATGTACTTTTCCCCTCCGAATTAGTAAAATGACTCTGAATTGGGGGGGGGAACTCTCTGGAAAGAGGGGGTGGAGGGGGGAAACTGAGGTCATATTTGGAAATAGGGAGTCATTTGACATAAGAATCAGTCACAATTTTGTTTTTTTTTTTTTTTTTGGCTGAAGACCTGCTTTAAAACTCGAGTGCAAAGTGCGAGTTTTAAAGCATTATTTTATTTTTTTAAAAAAATTTTACAGCGTGAAAATTTTTTCTGACCCAGGAGCCATAGGAGCGGATCCTATACTCTGGTTCTGCACCGAAAAAAATGTTTTAAAGGTCTTTTTAAAGAAACTAGAATAAAAAGATCGTTTTTGGTGATTTTTCAAATATTTTGGGGGGCCACGCCCCCCCCCTTCCCCCCAAGTTCCCCGATTATTTTCTCGGTGCTCATGATTTTAAACTTTGAGTCTCTCTTGACCTTCAAAAAAATTTATTGGTAAATATAAGGCTCCTTTCCCCTCCAAAAAAAAAATATTATAGCCCTGAAACTAAGGAAAAATGAAAAAAAAGGGGGGCGTTTTAAAAAAAATTGGGACGTGATGGGGGAAAACGGGGGTCATATTCGGATTCAGGGGGTCATTTTACATAAGAATCAGCCTTCAAAATACCAGAAGTATTTTCAAGGTTTTTTTTTGTCGAACAGTGAGTCAGTAAATGCTTCTAGCTAACTTCTACGTAACGACCTTCAAAGTATCAGCTGACAATTTTTCCACCGAGATACAGCCAGCTGACGTATATATTTATCAATAGTTACATATAAGCTATCATCTGGTAAATTTTTAGGCGAGAGGAAATGAGTGATTTTTTTTTTTTTTCTTCAAGCGTGGGAGGTTACAACTACTCATCCCCCCCACTGTGCCGCAGCTGACGGTCATAGGGCTTTATGATACTGTTGTCTGATGCGTATGGCCAATTATCTATCGAGAGGAAATAATTAACCAAATTTTCACCTGGCTCTCGTACTATTATTTGAGAAACCTGTTCATTTGTGAAAATATACATATTTCAGGAATAAAACATAAAAAAATTTTAGTAGGAGAGAAGCAATGTAAAACATTTAAGGAAAATATGTAAACTGTCTTAATAGTACTTTTTTATTGTGGTGCCAGCTTAAGTTTTGGTTCAGTGGAAGAATAGTGTTAGAGCTATAAAATACTTTTTCTCCCAAGAAATTCTAAGGTAGTGTCTTTTAAGATGTTCAACCTTAACCTTTCTTTAAAAAAGTGATGTAGTATATCAATAGAAAGTTTTATTCTTTTGCTTTACATTGGTTTTTGAACGTTTATTCTACTGTAATTAGAAGAGAAGTTACAAGCATTTGCATGTTACAAGTTTTCGTGTTTTTTGCAGTTTTTAACGTTTTTTTACAGCAATGTATTTTGCGCAATTTCTACAATACAAATAAAGAAATTTGCAGGATTACTTATCTTGCTGTATGTGTCCTTCACACCAAATTTCATTAAAATCGAAAATGGTGATGTCGAGAAAATGACTGACTTGACATACGGAGTTCCTAATGTAAAACATGTAAACATTCCTGATCTTTTTTTGAGTACCTTGCCATTGCGGTGCCAGTCTAAGTTTTGGTATAGTGGAAGTATAGTGTTGGAGCTATAAAATATATTTTTTTGAAGAAATTCTAAGGGGGCGTGTTTTGAGATATTCAAGGTCAAAAGTCACGGTGAATGACTTTGAAACCTTAACCTGTCGCAATAAAGTCATGTAATATATCAAAAGAAAGCTCCATTCTTCAGCTTTGCAACGGCATTTAAGTTTTTATTCTGCTGTAATTAGGAGAAAAGTTACGGTCATTGAAATGTGACAACTTTTTGCTTTCTTCGCACTTTTTACGCTTTTTTACAGCCCTGTATTTCGTACAATTTTTACAATAAAAATCTAAAAATTTTCAGAATTACTTATCTTGCCATATGTGTCCTTCATACCAAATTTCGTGAAAATCGGAGATGGCCGGGTCAAGAAGGTGATTGATCTGACGTGGAATTGCCCAGGGGTAAGTGGATAAAGGTGATATGTGACAATTTTAGAAATACATAATTTTTATCATGGATGAAGGTGAAAAAGTAATTTTTTTTTTGAAAGCTTTTTCTAGAAATTTAAAAAATTGTCACATTTCACCTTTATTCACTTGCCCCTTCAATTTTGAGTTAACACAATTGAACACACACTAATTTGAATTTGTGTAAGTCGGCGAAATTCAAATGTCACATAACACCTTTATCCACTTGCCCTTCATTTAAAATCGAATCATGCCTCATATTGACTAACTAAATGCTGTACTGGATATCAATAGATCTCGAATAATATTTAACCCTCGTGGGTTCCTTGGGGTCATATGTGACCCCAATGCAATTTCTGTTAATATATCTTGTTAATCAACCATTTGTTTTTAATGGCATTTTGTGGCTTTTATTCATCTAGTTTTCTATTCAAAATAATGCTATTATTGTGTTTTATTTTTCCCGAATTGCATTTTTTGCACACAAGACCCTTGGGGTCACTTCCCCAGAATGCCAAAAAAAGAGGACGTTGCAACTTTTGTTCAAGAGAACTGGACAGAAAATGCATCGAAAAATGTCATAAGTGTTTGAAATTCACTTTCAAAAAATCATGTTTTTTCAGGTCTGTGACAGTTGTAAATAAATCTACAGTTATTGTAAGTTTTGCTCTAAAATTTTAATTTTTAATGCATAAACTAAATTTTAATTTGATTGTCTTTTATTTTTATTTTTTTAGCATTAAAAAGTGTGTGAACTTAAATAATGCATGTAACATTCAATAATCATAATAAATTAATTAAAGGAAGCATTGGGGTCGTTTATGACCCCAATGGTCTTGAGTGTAACTGAAATGGGAGGGACCCACGAGGGTTAAAATGTTTAAAAACTAAACAAGTTTATAATGAACTAAACAAGTTTATAATAGAATTTTATAATGACAAAAACTTTTTGATAAACAGAAAATATTATGATGACATCGCATCTATTATTGTTTCCTATAATTTGCCAATATTAGAGACCAATGTGCAAACACTTTGTGGCTGACAAAACCCCACAGAAAAATAAAGCACTGAGTTTTTTAGTTTTAATCACCATTGCTATTTTCGATGTTAGCGCCGTCTTCAGCACCTAACCCTTTGTGCTCCGACAGGACTTAGAAGTACCGCTAATATTGACATAGTATTGTGAATCCTAAATGGCTGGAATCATGCTGGTACATGAAAGTACCTCTCCTTGTACTTTGCTGAGAGGTCGACAGATGGTAAACAGATCGGAAACAGTTTTCTTTGGGGCCCTAAGGCGTAGGGGCCTTAGACTCTACTGATTGTCAAAATTTTTTATTCGTTATCTATGTTTTTTGAAGAATTTTCAACTAAAAACATATATATGAGCTAATATTTAGAAAAGTGCCAATTTGAGTCCCAAGTGAATTTTCACTAGTATTTCAATAACTAGTTAAAAAAATAATTTTCCCCAGAAAGAAGATAAGGTTCTACTTTCATTTCATCTAATAACATCAGAAAAAAAATCTTTTTTTCTCCAGAAAATATTGTTTTTATACATCAAAAATCAGATCGGTAACGTGTCCCCAGTAGCAAAGCTTAGCATGCAAATAGGTCATGCGCACTTTCTAACTTCCCAAAAAAAACGCACTTGCACAAAAAACGATTCTATTTTTACCCCTTTGTTAATATTTTACTTCATTTTTGTTTTAATCGATTTCTGATTTTCTAGCCGATGCGAAATAAGCGTGTCCCAAGTTCCGCCGTCAGAGTGGTAACAATAATTTCCTATCTATGTTTAGGCTCCCAAAATCATTTCCTGCACCTATACCACGTGATACTGAGTACCTGGTGGGATGTTTCATCGAATCGTAATTAAAAATTTGCATTTCTGCATCTAAAAATGTAGGTAAGATTTTTTAAAGTGATTTTATAAAATGTGTGTCATTTGAGTCATCAGATCGGTAACACGCTCTAAAATGCGCAGTTTTTATTATTTTAAAAATTATTTTGTATATAAGTATAGTCCTTTATTACAAGTGAAAAAACCACGTGTTTGATTTTGGTTTAGTGCGATCGACTCGGAAATAAAAAAACAACTTTGTCAGTTTGTCAGATCGGTAACAGTCAGAGCGGTAACATTGAAAAACAGCGAATATGTTACAGAACTAACTCACACGTTTCAGAATTATAAAAAAGCAAAAATCATAGGTTTTAGCCATATATATTGAATATTTTTGTTCTTAAAAAATGAAAAGCAATGAGTTTTAGTACAATTGCTTCATTTGTGGTTTGTATGACCTAACAATAGAAGTTAGTAAAATAAGAAAAATTGACACTGCAGAAATAAAGTTAATCAATTATTATTATTTTATTTATTTATTAATTTTTTTTTTTATTTTTTTTTTTATTTTATTTATTTATTTATTTATTTTTTGTGCTTCAATTTCTCATAACTTCGGTAAGTAACTAGATAAGAACTAACATGCTAAATTTGAATTTCTGATCAAGAAATTAAATTTCCCGCAACTAATTAAAGAAAAGCAAGCAGCAGAGTTGTGTGTTGAAAAAGTTGAAGTTGTGTGTTGTTTTAAAACAAAACAAATGTTTTATTAGCTTGGATTTGGTAATCTCATAATTTATTTATATAAAAACCTTATCGCTCCTTTTTATTTCCAAGAAATGCTTTTTTATAATGAAATTTGATTTTTTAGCCTAATATATATATTTTAATATAATTATCTTAATTCTATGTTAAAAATGCAAGGAAATGATATCATATTTAGAGATGTTAACGAAGACTGAAAGCATAAACTCAAATATGTAGCTCATATTAACATCAGATCTGTAACATTCATCAGATCTGTAACGGCTTAAAAGTGAGTAATCTAATTAGGGGGTAAATAACTTCCTTGACCTCCCCCCTTTTATTTTCTTGCATTTAGACCCAATTTAGACGGAAATCCAATATTAGTTTTTTTCTGAAAAAAAAATTTTTTTTTTCAGAAAACTCCAACTTCAAATTGGCACTTTTCTAAATATTGGCTCATATATATGTAAAAATTCATTGCTAAATTAATTTGAGACACAAGGGGTTAAACTAATATTGTACTGACGGGGAGAATTTTCATCAGCTAAGGATCCAAGAGAATTTTGAATACTGTCTCCTGTATCAGTGTAAGACTTAATGGCCACCTTTAGTTCGATTTATTTGATCTTTAAATGCACAAAATTAAATTCCTTTAGCACACTCTAGACTTTACATCGGGTTTTAGATTTAAAAAAAACTGTGCAACATAAAAGACAATCAAACATTAATTTCTGTGACGGGAAGGAAAATATATTGAACTTAATATATTCTATTTAATTATGAAATCGTACAACGAAAAATTAGTGATTTCTGCCGGTTTTGATGAAAAGTACCATCGACAAAAGGTAAGAATTTATTTCCAAAACGAGTTACCTAACAAAAAAACAATCAAAATAGAATTTTGTGTAAATTTTACGCTTTTGTGATACTGCTGTGAATTCCATTTA
>JAXGGA010020405.1:0-18355 GCA_038373865.1 Uloborus plumipes | reverse complement strand
AATTAATTTATTTATCCATTATGAATTGAAACTAAAAAAAAAATATTCTAAAGAAATTGAATTTACCACAATTAGTGGCATCCTACTGTGCATGAAAAGCCGTGAGAGAACTTGAGGCTCTCTTGTTGTGTGGTGAACTTTTTGCACTAATGAAGAGGCTCCATTGTAGCTTTAAAATAGTTTTCTCCCTAATTTATGCTTTATTTATGTTGGTTTTTCTCTTTAATCATGCTCATCACATGTATTAAAATTGAAAAAACATTGACATTTCAGAAATTTTCAATGTCAGAAAATAGCAAATGATGATGTGAGCATTCCAGTATCCTATTATTGATGGTAGACTTTCTAATCCCTTTGATTTGCTGTTGAAAAAATGTGCGTCCAGTTCATTCTTCCTTTCTTTGATGCAAATATTGATTTGTGCAACCAAGAACTAATCTTTTCTGTACTAAACGGCAGTCATATAAGGGGGGTGTGTTTTCTTTAACTGGAGCCAATATGACACTTACCTGCTGTCTTTCACTCATTGAAAAGGCTTAGAATCTATACAAAACGAAGGGAGAAGTAGTTTCCAAACTATCTTAAACCTGAAATGGTATGCATGATTGGATGACAGGAATTGCTACTGCTTTTCCAGGGAATTCAGAGGAATAGAAGAATTTTTATTTTGCTCATTGACGAAATTAAGAAGAAAGAGCTTTTCTGAGTAATACCATATGTTTTCATAAATGGTTTCTAACTAAAGCCAAGTTTTTTTTTTCAAATAGGCTTTGATATTTTGGGAGGCACAAGAAAAGGTCGACATATCCAATAGAGCAATATAACGAGGGGCTACTGTACTGCCGTGGGCAGGTAAAGGGCATTAACTGCAAATTTTTCGATTTTCATTTTTTTACATTTTTGAAATCTATGTTACATTAGTTTTATGGTACAAACATTCATTTGGCGTTTGAGTAAAAGAGAAATTTAGGCCCAAATTTGAGTGAAATTTTTTTTGATATTGCAATACTTCCTTTACTACGTAAAAAGAAGTAAAAATGGGTGAAGAATCTTCCAGTTTTTCTTCATATTTTGCACTAGCAGTACCCGCACGGCGATGCCCGTGCAAAAAAGTAAAGAAAGTCAACTGAATAAATTTAAATTCACTCCACCCTCTTAAGTAAAATTATTATATTCTTTAATTCAAATGTGCACCACGACCTTTTAAAATATATTGATGACACTTTTAATGCCATTTCAGTTTGTAGTGTTCAATGCGAGGATTATTTTAGTTTTAAAGACTTTTTTCTTCTTTTCGTGTGTGTGTGAGGAACTTATTTATTTTTAGCGAAATTTTTACGTTTCAATGGAACTTTTGACACAACTGTAGAGCCAAGATTTTCGAAAACTCTCAACGAACACAGCAATATTGCCCTTGAAATTTAATATAATTCACCGATTTAACCGTAATTTCAATGTAAAATTGGTCGCCAAATCTAAATTTATTAACACAGGGAACCGATTGTATCAGGTAGATCAGCTACAACCATTCTTCCATGATTTTAATGTGAACATTAAAAGGAAAGAAATATAATGTCTTTCGTACCATCTCTTTGAAGTGATTACAATCTAACAGTGACTCTCAAATAATGAAGATTTCGCTGGCCGGGAAGTTTGGAAAATTTCCCGGTTAACTGAATAGCGGTGTTACAGAAAATGTCAGAATGGAACTATTATTATTAAAAATTTAGTGATGGCGGCATTAAATACATGTTTTAAACATGCAATAAAATACGCTTTAAATTGCAAACAACTACTGTTCCTTCCCAGACCGTTTTATTTTTCTTTGAGTTGGAGAAAGTAGTGTTTCACTGGATGGGAGGTTTGGTAAATTTCCTGATTGTCGCCAAACTTTACGACGCCAAATGCGAAGAGGAACTGATAAGCCATCCCTAAATTTTTGACAATGATAGTTCCATTGTGACATTTTCGGGAACCCCGAATTTTGAGGAAGTCAACTTAATAAATTTAAATTCACTTTAACCTCCTCTGAAGAAAAAATATTATATCCTTTAGTTCAAATGCGCTCCACAACCTTTTAAAATCCACTTAAAGTCATGTTAAAGTTTAAATCAATTCGCCAAATAAATATAAGAGACAGAAAGTTAAGTAAGTAACAGGAGATATTAATTAATCAAATTGAATAAATTTTCAAGGCTTAAATCTATACGCAAATTTAAACCACAAAGTAACTTCAGGGACAAAAGAGCAGCTGATCAGGAAAATGGCTCTAGTGTTTCAGTGTTGCGTAGAGTTATGCCTTGAAAATTGACTAAATTTGATTAATTAATATCTCCTGTCGTAATTAACGGACAGAAACGTGCTAAAACTTTTCTTTTTCAGAAAAAAAAATCCTTTCCAACGATATATAATGTTTTGGGGTGGGGGGAGGTTTCCCCCCTCAATTATGGCGGAAACACCAAAAATGAGACTAATTAATTAATTTAAAAATAACTAATTCGAAATTAAAAATTTGGGCTTCGAGGTGCACGAGGGCGGGGTACGTTCGAATTTTTGAGTCAAGTTTCAGGTCCGTAGGTGCTGTGGGGGCTTCTGGCCAGCGGTTACAAACGAACAAACAAACGAACAAACAAACAAACAAACACCGTCATCTTTATATATATAGATAATACAATACAGTTTCCTTACATTTTGTAATTATATTTCGTTCGTTAATATTAAATCTAAATCAAGTGTATACACGGTATTTATATATATTTTTAAATAAAATATATCATTCACTATTCAATAATATATTTCGTAATAACATATTTACTCCGCATCATATCGAATATGTAAATACTGGACATTTAGTAGCACACTGTGCAGTTACTGCCAATTGCCAGTCAATTCTGTATGACAATTAAGAGTGAAAAAGGCAGGTAAACAGCAGTAACTGCTTTACCTCTCTCGGCGCTTGCAAAATCCAATCTATTACCCAAAAAATGTATATGTATAAACCTATAGTACTGCCTATGTTCAAAGTTTTATTGATGTTTGTGGGAAATCATGTGTTTCTTCAAATATCTCGAAAACTCATTTTTGCAGATATTGCCGTTTACCTGCCCACGGCAGTGTACTTATGGGCGATTCTCTGTAAACTGGTAATTTGCTGTCCGGACGCAGTATTTTAAAAATAATAAAGTGTAATAAAGTAATTATCGCTCTTAATACAAGTAAAGCATAAACTTTGTGGCCCAATTGTATTTGGAGTGATAACAATTTAATTTTTTTTTCTAGAAATTATCTAAGCGCCAAAAACACAGTCCCCTGGCTGTCCCAAACCCATAGTTAAACAGTTAAAGATAGTATTTTAAAAAATCTATTAACACTACATAAATTTGGCAACTAATATCTAAAAATAGAATAATGAAGCTATATATTTCTTATGAAATAAGGTATAATTACGTATTTCTAAAACTTAAAATTGTCATGTAAATTCTGTCCAGAGTTTTTCCAAACAGTCCCCTGCAACATTTTCAAAGCTGTAATACGAAAAATCTATTACTTTTGCAAATTCTTTTTGATATGAAGTTTAAAGCAATCAGTGTGAATTTGCTGAAATTACCGAGAACGGTGCTGAAACGATACTTAGTTTAGTTTGAGAGCCACATTTGTGATGAAAGTTGCCATCAGGATCGTTACGAAAACAGTCCTCTGGGAAGTGATTTTATTAATTTCAACTAGTTTAATTATGAAACATATTAGTTATTATGTCCACGATTTGTGCCTAAATTTATAGGTAGTCTCGTAACCAATTATGCTCCAATAGTTTTGCAGATATTACGCAACAAAGAGCAAAAACACAGTCACCTGACACAGTCCCCTGCCTAGTTATACCAGGTGGGGGACTTACCCCCTATCACAATTTGTCAGAAAAACACAAGCTTCAATTGGCCCTCTTTCAAACCAAAGTAATAGATTCATTTTCTAAGCAATAGTAAAATAATTATACGGACATTTCAAAAAACCATGCCCGGACAGATTTCGTGTGAAAAATGACGAGTTTACAGAGAATCGCCCTTATACATATTTTTTTTTTTCACTCAAATGTGAATTTTTTTTTGGCCCTTTAGGTATTGCCGTTGTGCATAGCAACATAGTATAATGTTAAAAGCACCTCTTGCAGCATTGCTGATAAGGAAGGCTTAACATTTCTAAATCAAATAGTTTCTTGGATGATTTTAGGTAAGATCTCTAAAATGTTAGTCTTATTTGGGGTTCTGTTCTTTGGAGGAGGGCAGGAAAAAAGAAAAATATGAATATTGTTATTTTCATACAAAAGCAAAAAAAAAATGCTCTATTTTTGGTTCGACTCAGGGACATTATTTCAAGTTTTCCCGGGGGGCAAGGGTCCAAACACTATGCAATTTCATCGTAAAACATAAAAAACCATGCTCACTTATGTGTAAATACATTGATTTCTCAAAGTCGAGGGAGGGGCAACTGCCCCCCTCCCCTAAATGACGGGCCTGGTTCTACTAAAGTTAAAAGTAGAAATTTAGTTTAATTTATGAAGCATTAAGTTATTTTTCACAATTCATTTATTTATTCAGAAACAGAAGGATCAGCCTTTTAAGAGTAAGATTTTAATACGTAATATTTGAAAATTGAGTGATTTGGATCAAATAGGTATATGTATATGTAATCAGTTTAGTATAATCCATCTTATCTGTTTTTTTTTTTTTTTTAATTATTATTATTTTTTTTAAATCTGAAATAGATTTAAGTGCTTGGATTACTAACAAAATAAATGTATGTATTTTTCAATTTTGAGCAGTGTCACCTAGATTGTTCATTTTGGTGTCTAGAAACTTATCCTCAACATTGTCATGGCACAACCAAATTTAAATTCTTACTTTTAACATTTATTATTTTTGAATTTTTCGTCCTTTTTGCTATAGATACTTAGTGTACACGGTAGTTTATCATTAAAAGCTCTTTAAGCGTATAGTACCAAGAGTGAAACTTTTGTTTTTATTTGAAGCATTTTGAAATTTCGGATTCATTTTAATAGAAAGGTTCATAATACTCATAGAAAACACTTTGAATTATATGGTATAACTTGCTGATACTTTCTGTTATAGGTAATTGATGATTATTTTAATTTTATTTCCATTCTCGCCACGCTCATTGTCACTATGCTTGGTCTAAGTTGTATACAATCTACTTTGTCAATGCCATATGTTATTTTGTGTTTTTAAATTAACTTCCAGCACAAAACAAGTCATGAAACAAGACTTAAAGCTCCTTTAAAATGAAAATTAATCTGCTAAATAATTAAATTAAGCCGTTAAAAGTACAGGGGACACATATGCTATGCCAATAAGCACGAAACTGCAGTCCTTGGATGGAATAACAGAGTTCGAAGTGTATTGTATGTCTCTGCCTTAGCCCTGGCTTAGAGACGGTAAAACTTACTGCTTTATACCCGTTGCTCTGCCTTAAATTTACAAGTAGAACCGTATTGTAGTTTTTACGGATTCGCACTCAAAAACTAAAGCTCAAAAATATCCAATAAAAAGGTTTTATCAAAACATAAGTACAATAGCTCCTTTAAATTTTAATAGAACAAATTGACATGAACTTTTAAGGTTATCTTTTTTTCTTTGATTTCTCGTGGAATAACGTACACATTTTTTATCTGCAATATTCTTTTAAAACTGGTTTGTCTCAAAAATAAAACCAATGTTTTTTAGTTAAAAAAAGTGTGCTCTTTCCAATGATGTAAATAAATTTGAAATTCAAGATGACACTTTTGAGCCCTTTAAAATTGAGAAAAAAATTTTTAGACTTGAATTTCAACTCGCATAATTCAGCAATTATTTGAGCTATCAAGATGCTACTTGCATACCTTGCGAACATACTAACAGGCTACAAACGAGAAAAGAATTAGCTTCAGAAAGTCATTTTCACAGCAGATACAAGCTGATAACGTATGGTCAAAATTTGCCAAAATACGATTTTTTACCCAATTTGGCAGCAAATTGTAAAAAATCTACCGTGCATTGAGCTTTTATTACACAAGTAGACTGTTCTACCCTAAACAGTGATCAGACTCTCCAAATTTGAGCCTGATAATCGTCTTAGGTCGCGAGCAATAAAAGCAAACTTGACGATTTGGTCATTTTTTTCATGACACGAAAAAGAGGCCTTTACAAAATAATTTATATTGGCTGAAGCATAAGGCTTATGGGGCTATAATTTGGTATGACTTCATGCAAGTCTCTAATGTTCTTCCAAAAAAAAAAAAAATCATTAAAATCGGAGGGGGTAGAGTGGGGATTTTCTTAAAATTTGGGACATTTGACATGGAATAACCCATTATAGAATGAAATTTGCATTTATTGTTTAATAACAATGAAAAATACCAATTTTTTTTTTTTACTTTCAACAACTTGTCATTCTACTGAAAGGGTGATATGTTTCGATCTCATTTTCTGCATGGGCCCTTAAAACTTTGTACGCAAAACTTGCGAGTTTTAATCACAAATCTTTGTGGAAAAAATTTTCACATTCATAGTTTAAGTATGATCTTTTCCTTACATTTTATGCAGTAATGTTAGTTTCATAAAATTTCAACAGATATATTTTGAAAACGTTAACAATTGGATATTTTGAATAGAAAATACTTTTTTTGTTAAAAAGATTTTGTTATGTGAAATTCATGGAAATATCTTCATTTTCAGGGTATTTAAAGACTTTAATGTGTTTAGGACAATCAGCAATGTATTTTTATATTGCAACTAAGAATTAATCAAAAAATGTTTCCAAATACCTAAAAGTTGTTTTTAATAAAAAAAAAATAATAAAAAAAGTTATTTGTACAACGTTTAGCTTAAATTGCAATTTTTTTTATAAAATTTATTAAAAAGAAATATATTTTTTTTTTTTTGTTTTAAAATTAAACTAGAAACTACTGAAATACTGTCAGACACATCATTTAAAGGGGACGAGGGAGTCAAAATATGGTATTCAGTGCATCCCTATTTTAAATACTACCTGTACTTTAAATGTTTATTTATAGGGAGAAAAGAAAAAAACACTATAAAAGAAACATGAAACATACAAA
The DNA here is from genome assembly GCA_038373865.1 of Uloborus plumipes. Taxonomy (NCBI): domain Eukaryota; kingdom Metazoa; phylum Arthropoda; class Arachnida; order Araneae; family Uloboridae; genus Uloborus; species Uloborus plumipes. The sequence goes on along the minus strand of JAXGGA010020405.1, from coordinate 11,244 downwards.
ATTACATCTGAATACTTTTATTGTACAAAATATCATTTCATGTATAAAGTCACACATAAATAAACACAAACCAAAAATGTCTGAAGCAAAAAATCAATAAAATAATGCGACTAAATAAATCTTTCTACAAATTTAAATACAAAACTCTTAAACTGATAAATGAGATTCTGCTACAATTTTCAAAAGAGTCATTCTCTAGAGCAAAAAGTAACAAATATAATTATTCTACAAGGAAATGACCACCTTTTTAAATGGTATACTTTGGTCATTTGAAATCGGACTTGAAAAGCACTTCATATCACAGAAAATTGCTTGCTTTTCCTGAAGCAAGTTCAAAATATTTCGCATAATTGAACTAATAAAATCAAACTGACAGGTTAATATGATGTATTTTAAATGATCTAAATGTGAAATAAAACCTCCAAATGTCAAAACTTAATTTTAAAATAACTTGAAAAGCTTTTAGTACCCACATTAATTAGATTGATTTATAACAAACCGAATATGTTGCAAAATTTGTTATATGGTTTTAAAAGGGTTAAAATTACTTGAAAAATAAAGTTAGGAAAAATTTAAAATGAGTTAAATTTTACAACTAAAACACAACAATTGAAGGCTTGAAAAAAAGGTAAAGTGTTCCTTGAAACAGTGTACATATGCTCAACTATAACTGCAATATTCTTCTGCAGTGCTTGGGTTTGTTTTAAGCATAGGATGTTATAAATGAGGAATACAGAAATACGACTAAGAACTAGCTTCTATTGTCCGAGAGCGAAGGGTGTGACCTGTACCTGGAGGAAAAAAATGGCGAAATGTTAAGATCATATCTTACAAATTATTACAGTAAAAAATGTTGAGTGGGCACTAAAAATAAATATGTGATAAAGTAAATAACATAAAATTTATATAAAATTAATGAGTTCAGAAACACCATTATATAAAAAATTATAAAACTCTGATTACAAATAACCATAATGCATGAACAACATAAATTGATTCGAGTGTTCACTTTTAAGAATAAGAATTATATAGGAGAAGCTTAAACAGTTGCAAAGAATTCCTTACAATGAAGCCAAAACCTGGTGTAGTCTTAACCTTTCATTTGTCCTAATCATAAAGCATATTTTAATCAGCATATTACAAAGGGCGTATAAAGCGTATTTTAACCCTTCCTATTATACGGGGTTGGTGTGCATCTGAAAGCACATGGAGAAGCTCCCTAGTTTGATAAAAAGGGTTGCTAGATTCTTTTTTTTTTTTTTTCATGAACTACAAACATTTTATTTAAAAAAACTGCAACTTTCAAGAGAAAATTCTGTGTTCACAGATACTTGTAATGTTCTAATGATGTGAATACATCATACTTATACATTTATAGCCTCATATTTCCGTTATTAAACAGAGATGGATAAAACAAGAGGTACTCTGTATATAGTACTCTTGCAAATACTAGTTACTCTTGCTAATTTTGATTCAGCAATCAAAACTGGACAAGTTTTTTTTCTTCTTCATAATGTTGTAAATTTGGACTTAAAATTATAGTATAACATATTTTCACACCCATTATACATTACTAGAGCACTGAAAATACTTTAAATCAGAATAAAAACACTAAAGAAACAGAAATGGAAACACAATGAAACAAACAAGAAAAGAAAAAACAGCCAAAATGTAAAACTTTTCATTTATTTACAAATTAAACACAACTTAATAAACATAAATATGTATATCAAAGTTTATATGATTCAAATAATAATAATAGTAAATTAATTTATAAAAACCATGCATAATAGTTGCATAAGTACTAACCTCCAAATACTTTAATATCCTTAGACTTGTTTGATGAAGATGCCTCTCCATTTGAGATATGCTGAATACAAATTAAAAAATATATATATTATGCATTTTTCAGAAAAAAAAAAATTTTTTTTTCATAGCTGAGAAGCATTCAAATTTCATATTTTAGTTCATATAGAATAATAATACAGTCGACTCTCATTATCTCGAAGTCCTAGGGACCAGAAAAATATTCGACATAACCAAAGTTTTTGATACCGAAAATTTAACATTTTTTTTCATTAGACACTCATAGTTGTAATTAGAAAAACACTACTTAAAAATGCACGGAAATAAACGAAAACTTCTGATTTTTTTAAATCCAGAAAAACAAAAATAGCATTCCAATTATAAAACAAAAAATTCATTAAAATATATCGTTAAAATTTATCACTTTCTTTGTACATTTTTCCAACAGCTGACAACTCAACAGCTTTGTTATCAACAAAACTTCAAGTGAGGAGTTGCCTCCCCCAGGGGGTAGATAGGACACTGCAGTGAGGATAATTTCTATAAACTTAACAGGGGAAAAATAAGTCATGGTGACATTTATGTTGTTGATCCCCTTTCAAACTCTATTCCTTTGTAACATATTTGCCCCTGTCTTATGCTTAAATATACGAACTTTAGAGCAAAATACACTAAAAATTTACTTGATGAGGATACAATATAAGATATAATACAAAAATTTAAAAAACCATAAATGGTAATAAACATGTTTTAGACAAATATAAATAAAATTTTAGTAATGATACTGATAAAATAATATTAATGGTAGTATTAACTCAGGGGGCTACATACACACAAGTTCATGACTATCAATTATTCACAAAAGAAATAGTAAAATTAGAAGTTATAGTTGCATATTATATAGTGGTAAAATAAAAATTTAAAACTCACTTCTTCATATTCATAGCCTTCCTCTAAAAGCAAAAAGAATTTAAAAATAAATATTACTGTCTTTTCATACATAGATTTTTTTAATGAGACATATTTATTATGCAATCACATGATTATTCAATAGAAACAGAAAGAAAGAATTGCATTCTATTCTCTATTACTGAATAACTGCTATCTGAATACCATCCAATACAGCTGCAATATCCATTCAGTTGTTGATCAGATACTATTTGATGACTTATGTTTAACTTTTTTTACCCCCAATGCACAATAAGAATGTTCTTCACAGATGTTATAAGTATAAATACAACATTAAAAAAGCACAAATATGCAGGGTGTAACGTTGTATTTATACTTTACATTTATTGCACAAAGGTATTTATATACTTCATTCTTCACAGAGTTTAAAAATTTTAACAATACTAATTTTTATGTTGAATAATTATAGGCACAGCTTAATTAGTAGTTTGCTAGGATGCAAAACATGCAATTGTAAACTACCAGTAGTATGCCCATCAATGGCCACTGTTTGGTAGATTTACTAAATTAGGCCTTTTTTCGAGAATGAGAATGGAAAAAGGAACACATGTATGAAAATTCCTTCCTGACAAATTAGGTGATAACTACTTGGATGAAAAATTTTGCGTTCAACCTCTAGAAAAACTTTCATGCGATAATATAAATACAAAATACCAGTTAATTTGAATTAAATGAGAAGAGACTCATGTAGGCACACTTGTTCATAAAAATGTTTAATTGTTTAAAAAATATACTGTCGGCCCTGTTTTAATTAATACTATCGGTTCCAAGTAATATTATTCGATTAAGTGAGGTATTTGTTTAAGCAGGAATCTTTAATATTGCGTCTATGGCATGGGGAATATTCGGTTTCAAGATATTTTATTCATATAAGCAGGGTATTCCTTAATCTGTTACCCGATTAAGCGGGGACAACAGTATTCATATAAACTATATTTCATAGGGGAAAAAATAGTCAAAGTCCATACCTGATGTACCTTGAGGATGGCATGATGTTGCAACCGCAACAATGAACTGCATCATTGCATCAAGCAATGTGAACCGAGCCAGTAGCTCTCCGCTCTGAAAAGATAAATTTGTAATCAATGGTGTTATGTACTTATGGACATCATTTAAAATCCAGCTTTAGTATCATTAAATGTCACTACATGAATAAAGAGGAACATAATACAGAAAGCTATCTATATGAGTTACATTTTCCATTTATAAAACCACTATAGACATTTACAAATGAAATTATGAAATATAGTGAACAGGGGACGTTGGTGAATTTAATCAGTGGTTAATTGAATCAGCCTCTTTAATGAACCAAATCATTAAAAACAGAGAAGAAAAGTCCAGAGTTTTATTGAATTAGCCATCATATTGAATGTTTAGAATAAACGTGATTCATATATGCGATGGCCACTATACACACAGGCTTTGAGGACACAAAGAACCAGTTTTTAGAAGAAACACCTTTTGATCACAACGGAGCAAGACAAAATAAAACCAAAGCTATAAATGTAAATTCAAAAGCTGACGCTAACCCTAATTGTGGAAAAGTTAGAGATGGATTGATCAATCAAAATAGAATAAACCATTTCAAACCTTCTGAAGACAGGTCAAGGAAAAAAGGAATTTTTGGATTATCAAAACAAAAAAAGAACACACTAACAACAAGTTTAAAATATAGTACAATAGATTGAATAAAGAAAAACGAAATTCAATCATAAACAAATCGACTTAAATTGAAAAATATGAAAATTTTATCAAAATTAGTATCATATTCAAAACCATTTACCAAACCTCTCAAAAGAAGCAGAAAACTAATCAAAATGATTTTTCTAATAATGATTGAATTTATTTCTGACTAACTGAAGTTTTCAAAACCAGCAGACAGGGGTTTTAGATATTGCACTCCCCCCCCCTTTCTTCTTTTTTCCCCCTTAATGTGCGAAAGGGGGGGGGGGATTTCTATTCTCTATAGTGGTTTAACCATGCTTTTAAAAGTTTTAATTTTGCATGAATTCCAGTTGCAATTGCTTTTGAATTAATATTAAATATCATCCAAAAGAATACTAATAAATCACAATATTTTAAAAGTTATTCCATTATGGATGAAGAAAACATCAAAATAAATAAATAAATAAATAAATACATAATCATGGCAGTTATTTGACTCAAAATATAAACAATGTATTTCAGCACAAAATTTGTGCATAATTTGTTTTTGTATCATTGTTAACTATTCACATTACACGACATGCCAAATAGAATGATAGAATCAAATAAAAATATACTTATTATAAAAATACATTTGTATATTAGCTTAATACATGTTGTATTTTGCACCATGGAGAAAACCATAAGGGATATTGTGAACCGAGAGATGATGCAAAAAGATTGCAGCAGAAGTAAAACGGAAACATTGTGCATGACACATGACATTGAGAAACAACAAAAAAATAAATACGAGAATACAAAGTCTTGAACATGAAAAACTCAAATGAGTCTGATTTTGAACATTTAAATTCAAAATTTTTATTTGATCAAGATATGTTTTTACGATGTAGCTATACATTGGAAGGTAACAAGTAACAACATTTTAATCCGTTTTGAAATACCTCCATTCAGATGTGTGAGTTAAAGTTAAAAAAGCTAATATATATAAGCTGAATATAATCTAGTAATGGAATCACTGAAATTGAAAAAGTTTGGAATTAGTTAAGACGACAAAAATACATCAATGAAGAAAGAGACTAAAAAACAGAATTTTCATTTGAATGTCCAATGTCTCAATCCAAAATTTTGATGATTTAGATTGAAGAGCCTATCAATTAGAAGTTGGAAGAATTAAGAAATTTAAAATGGTATTTATCCGTAAGCCAGGCGAATTTATTTAAAACTATTCAATTATTTTTAAATTTACATTCACAACATTTAGTATGTGTAATTTATTTTGTGACACAAAAAACTAAGTTGTTTTGTGAGAGCCTTTTTTGTTGTAGATTATAACTAAAATGATTTTTTTTAATTTTATTTATCCATGGAAAATTAAGTTAACAAAAAGTGGATCTTACATCAAAAGGATCTGTCAGTCATTGAGTCATTAAGTGAGAAGAAAACAAAGCTAGTAAACTGGTCTACAGTTCATTAGCAACTAATTGAAAATTTGGATGAATCCTAGTTTAAGGTCCGGCGATAAATTATTAAATCTGGCAACTACAGAATTATCATTGGATAATTGGATTGTTTGGCGATTTTAAGCTAAATGATTGCAACCTTAAGCTACAGTCTGAAAAAAATCGCCAAACCCGGAACCTAAAGTAGGAATTTACCGAAAATTTAAATTTGCAGGTTTGGCACATTTAATACTTATTGAAAGATTATTATAAAAATGCATAATAATTTTAGAAAGTCTGATTTCACTTCTAAAGAATTTTTCTTAAATATGAGTACTGAATTTTGTAAAAACAAGATTTATAATTAACTGTGATTAATAAGCAAAAACATCATACAACTATTATTAATAGTGATGTATATTTATACTGAAGCTTGTATATAAAAATGAAAAACGTTGGTCTTGTTTTTTCTTACATAGCATAACTATGTTATATTTAAAATGGCACATTTTGTTTTTATTTATTTATTAACATAAAAAATAACATTTTCGTACATTTAAGCAAAAATAGAACTTGTAAGAAAATAAAACTAATGCAGCATCAAACTAAACACTAATTTAATAGCAAATAATACCTTGAAATCTGCATACAAATTTGTTACAGTCTTTGGTAAAGTAGCAAACCAGTTCCACACCCACAAGAACATTACTGTTGGTCCGGAAGATGTCGTTTCACTCTAAAATAGGAAACATATTGTTACAAATCTTGTAAATAGTTGTTGTTTTTCCTGCTTTGCATCATCTTTTTTACTAGTTTTGGTTTTATCTGGCGACATGTTGCAAAAGTATCTGAAGATATCACTTTTATCACTTGTATACCGGCCCTGTAACACTTTGCAGTTTTTACACTTGCCCTAACTTTAATAAGCATGAAGACATTTTTTGCTATAAATTTATAGTTACTTCCTCAAGATTGGAATGCTCATTTAAGAAAGTTGAAGGTGCTACGGACTCGTTACAATATTTTAAGAGTTGCTTTGCTATTGTTTCTAAATCATGTTATGGTTATTTGATCCTTGAAAAAAAAAAAGAAGACCTGAATAATAAATTGAAATTACTCACTTCATTTGTTCTTGAATTTGTTTTCTCAGACGACATTTGTTTCTCACTATGACCTATAGGAAGAAATGGTTCATTTTAAAAATGAAATCCATCAAAAATGTCTAATATTCCTTTAATGCAAATATTTTATCAAACTGCATTAAAACCTATTTTATTTTTTCCATAATCAATTAAAGTAATATTGATGTTTTTAATTTTTATCTATTGGAATGTTTTTCTTTAAAATATATGTGATCTTTTAAAATCACTACTAGAAAAGAATAAGTAAATTTTGCTATTTGCAAAGATTTTCTATCATTTCAATTTTTCAATTCAAACATCTATGTTTCTCCGTTTATGCTCTTAAAATTATCTACATTCAGCATTCATGCTTTGCTCATATTTTCAGCTTTATTTTACCTGGCTTACTTTTGCCCACACTTAGAAAATAGCAATTCATAATTACAGAGCAATAATGTAGAAATGAAGTAAACATACTTGCCTACAAAAGAAAATGGCCATCAGTGAAACTTTTACAAGAAAACTACCAATGGCTAACCGTGTCACAACTGTCACAATTGCTAACAGTCACCACGACATAGGGATCTCAAAATGGGATCCATAAAGGCACGTGAAAACTATTTAATGTAGTGCTGTTCAGCTCTAAGGGGCCCTAAAAATGCATTGCAAATAGGCCCTCAAACCTGTACATTCGCCACAATCTTATCCTATTGAAAGTTTGCTTGCATCAAACTAAGATTGCACAGAAATGAGAGCTATGTATATGAGTACACGAGTGAAAAAGCTAAAATATTTAATAATAAAATTAACAGATATAATAAAATTTTTAAGAAAAGCTAGAAATATGTACAGAAAAAAAAATCCTTGAATTTTAGTAACTACTAGCAGTACCCGCACGGCGATGCCCGTGCAAAAAATGTAAAGAAAGTCAACTGAATAAATTTAAATTCACTCCACCCTCTTAAGTAAAATTATTATATTCTTTAATTCAAATGTGCACCACGACCTTTTAAAATATATTGATGACACTTTTAATGCCATTTCAGTTTGTAGTGTTCAATGCGAGGATTATTTTAGTTTTAAAGACTTTTTTCTTCTTTTCGTGTGTGTGTGACGAACTTATTTATTTTTAGCGAAATTTTTACGTTTCAATGGAACTTTTGACACAACTGTAGAGCCAAGATTTTCGAAAACTCTCAATGACCACAGCAATATTGCCCTTGAAATTTAATATCTCCCCAAAAACAACAGTGTTGTAAAAAATCCCCCGCCAAGAAAACCTTAAATACTCAGCCTTAAAAAGTTATGATATCGAGTTTTCCCGCCAAGTTTGTGCCAAACTACAACTAACCTGAAAAATGATCAAATAGGCTTTGTGCTGAACTATATTTGAAGTTAAAAATCAACGTAAATAAAGCACAAATAAGGTAGAAAGTACAGCAAATAGCTATTTCAAGGCTACAATGGAGCCCCTTCATCAGTGCAAGAAGCTCAGCAAACAACATGAAAGCTGTAAGAGAACTGAGCGCGAAGCACGTGTGCCCCGGTATTTATAACAAATGGGCAAGTGCGCTTGAACTCACAACAAAGCGGGAAAACACCGACCAATCAGCGATCATCGAAACGCCAGGAGAGCTGAGATACAGAGGGGTGAAAACCCCGGTTTGGTTACTCGCGTAAACAGTCCTAGTCGCTCTTTTACATTTTTATTGGCGACGGAAATTTCTTGGCGGCTTGTATTTGGTTTTCTTGGCGGGGCGGGACGCTCCCGCGTCCCGTGATAATTCACCGATTTAACCGTAATTTCAATGTAAAATTGGTCGCCAAATCTAAATTTATTAACATAGGGAACCGATTGTATCAGGTAGATCAGCCACAGCCATTCTTCCATGATTTTAATGTGAACATTAAAAGGAAAGAAATATAATGTCTTTCGTACCATCTCTTTGAAGTGATTACAATCTAACAGTGACCCTCAAATAATCAAGATTTCACTGGCCGGGAACCTCCTCTGAAGAAAAATTATTATATCCTTTAGTTCAAATGCGCTCCACAACCTTTTAAATTCCACTTAAAGTCATGTTAAAGTTTAAATCAATTCGCCAAATAAATATAAGAGACAGAAAGTTAAGTAAGTAACAGGAGATATTAATTAATCAAATTGAATAAATTTTCAAGGCTTAAATCTATACGCAAATTTAAACCACAAAGTAACTTCAGGGACAAAAGAGCAGCTGATCAGGAAAATGGCTCTAGTGTTTCAGTTCTGCGTAGAGTTAGGCCTTGAAAATTGACTAAATTTGATTAATTAATATCTCCTGTCCTAATTAACGGACAGAAACGTGCTAAAACTTTTCTTTTTCAGAAAAAAAAACCCTTTCCAACGATATATAATGTTTTGGGGTGGGGCGAGGTTTTCCCCCCTCAATTATGGCGGATACACCAAAAATGAGACTAATTAATTAATTTAAAAATAACTAATTCGAAATTAAAAATTTGGGCTTCGAGGTGCACGAGGGCGGGGTACGTTCGAATTTTTGAGCCAAGTTTCAGGTCTGTGGGTGCTGCGGGGGCTTCTGGCCAGCGGTTACAAACATACAGACAAACGAACACCGTCATCTTTATATATATAGATTACACTTCCTCCATAATTTTGCAATAAAAATTCCCAGATTAAAATGTTCTATCGCCATCCTAAATACCTTTAATTTTTTGGAGCACTTTTACGTTCTAAACCTAAGATAAACACTGAATTGAAATTTTGTAGCGGGTGTGGCGAAATGTGATGAGTTTGCAGATCCTTCTAATTGCATAAAACAGAATTTGAAATAACTGTAAACACACAATCAGTGTATATCCAAAGAGTAGAATTAAGTATAAAACAAAAGCGGAGCAGTAAGAAAGACGTATGTAATCAGATTTGAAAATGCAAAAAACATCAGAGTTGACGCTTAAAAACGGCACAAGTAGGGGAATGTGGGGCAAAGTGAAGTAGTTAAGTTTACTCACTTGCTTCAAAAGGAACAAATGGGAAATTTGCTCGAAAAATTATTGAACATTAAGACGGAATAATGTATTTTGTAATAGAACTTTTGTTGAAATATTATATATATATATATTTTGACTGTTACTTCGTACAAAAAAATGTGGAAATTTTTCACCTTAAAAAATCATGGGACAAAGTGGAAAACAAAATACTTCAAAAATTGTCTATTCGACGATTAACAGTAGTTTTCATCGAATGAAAGCGTAAATAAACGAAAAAAATAATTATGAATAAAAAATAAACGAATAAGTAAGTAAATGAATAAATGTGTGAGAAAAATTAATGAGTGAATAAAGTAGAGGATTAATAAGCAAATGAGTCAATGAATAAGTAAATAATTAAGTAAGAGAATGTATAAATAAATTAATAAACGAAGAAATACGTACGTGATTTAATAAATGAATGAATAAGTAAACGAAATGATCTATTTCACTTTGTCCCCGCGTGCATTTGACAAATTACATTGAGCATTTAAAATAAAAAAAATGCCAAATATAAACTAAATAAAGACTGCACTGGACATCAGAAGATCTCAATAGTTAAAAAAAAATTTAAAAATTTCATTATTTTATAATAACAAGAAATAATTTTCAAAAACCACGAATATTACAACAAAGGTACTGTCTAATCTTTTATCGTAAAACCTTCCTCGCATCTGCGCATGCCTGAGGTCTCTTTGGATTTCCTCAAAAAAAGGGGAGAAATGCGAAGTAACATTCAACAGGAAGTACGAAGCGAAAGCACCGGCAAGTGCGTCTCCTTATCCCATCACCCCTTTTTCAAATGGAAGCGATCATGACTGCCAGGCGCGCAATACGCAGCTAGACAGTATCAAGTTTTGAAAATGGCTTGAATTTTTTTTGTTGATCTTTGGACCTACTTATTTTTTGACAGGAATCAACTACATGTTGATTAACTCAGTTGAAATACGGCTAGATAAGTGGAGCTGCAAACTGAAAATATTTTACCATTTCACTTTGCCCCGCTATTTCACTTTGCCCCACATTCCCCAACATAACTTTTAAAATAAAATATAAAAGTTGGCAAGTATGAAAAGGATCAATTTTCAACTTCTTTTCAAGAACCTATCAGAGAAATAAAATACGTTTTCCATCCTTTCCAAAAACTCATCAAAAAATAAGATGGAGCTTCCAAATAGGAAAATAAAATTCAGACTTCTCAAGGATTTTCGACAGTA
>JAXGGA010020404.1:0-18357 GCA_038373865.1 Uloborus plumipes | reverse complement strand
CCCATTTTTTGGTAATTGGTTGTTATTATGTATATCAAGAACTGAAACAAGTTGTTCTATCAGCTACATTCAGTGTGGATATGATATTGTGAAAACTACTTTTGAATTCTGTATACCACTTATTGTAAAATTAATATAAAGTCAATGTACTGTTACTTAACTATAGAAAATATTCATTAAAATGAAATTTATTTCTGAAAAATTTAGAAAATTAAAACTGAATCAAAAATGTATATAATGTAAGCTTTAGTTTTTATATGAAATGCTGACATACAATTTTAATTCTAGAGCTACAGTAAGTCGAGAACAAAATGGCAGTGTTCCATTTACCTAAGATGGCGATTAAAAATTACAGTTTCAGAGTTCTGAAAACACTGAAGTTAACAATAACTGATAAAATTTAATGTAGAAAACATTCTGCTTTAAACTATATTATGCTCAAATAGTACAAACTAATGAATAAACAATAAAAAAACAATTTTTAAATACTTTTGCATCATGCATATTTTGTACCGAAAATAGGGCATAAAAATGATTTTGGGTGCTCATGAGAGGTCTGTTAATCTTAAAATATTTGGCTAAAATTTTTACCACACCCTTAGAATGTCATTTGGCACAACTTTAGTGGGTATGCAAATTGATTTTTGAAAATTATTTTTTTTGGGACAGTCTACTATGCAAGTCAAAATGGGATGAGCCACTTGCAAATGCTGTTATACTTAAAGAATGGACAAGTTTTGCCTCACAGCTTCCAATTCTTGAAAAGGTTCAAATTCCACGCCATTTCTTCCTCCAAAATTCTGATGTAAAGTGCATCCAAATTCACGGTTTCTGTGATGCTTCTCAAAAAGCTTTTGCTGCCGTCCTTTACATGAGATCAGAATTTGAAGATCAGAAAGTCAAGGTCAGTCTAATCGGTGCAAAAACTAGAGTTGTACCTCTGAAAACCATAACGCTTCCACGTTTAGAGCTGTGTGCAGCTAGCTGTGATGTTAAGCCAACTCTATAAGAATGTAGTTGAAAATCTTGCTATTGATGAGTCATTCTTTTGGACGGATTCTCAAATTGTGCTCGACTGGATAAATTCAGAACCTCATAAATGGAAATCATTTATTTCTAATAGAATTTCACAAATTCATAGTAATACTAGAGCAGATGCTTGGCATCACGTCGCAAGCAAGGAAAATCCAGCTGATTGTGCCTCGTCGAGAGGACTCATGCCTTCAAAACTTCTTAATCATTCACTGTGGTGGGAAGGGTGTCCTGGTTGCTAGATTCACCAATCCTCTCTCATTATCCCTCTCTCGTTAATTATTTTTTTAAATGTCTACACAATTTCATTTAAAGAATTTTATGTGTTTTATACTATTGATTATTTTATATTACTAAGTGCTGTGTCTGTCGGTGAGTTGGGAACTGATTAAAAACCTCTATGTAACTATAGGGAAAACCGATGTAAGCAAGTGATAATGTGTTAATCTCACCCCTCTATGCCCCTCCCATGTCCTCCCTCTCTGTAGCTTAATGTTAAACGTTTGTTAAACTAAACATTTTTTTAATGCTTTGATTAGTCTTAATTTTCAAAAGAATGCAGAAAATTTATGAGATTGTTGTTTGCCTACTTTTCCAACATGTTTTTGAAGTCCCAATTGCCCCATATAAGCCTCAAAATGCAGAATTTTAAAACTTTTTTTCAAAAATTTACCCGGGGGAGAAACCCCCGGACCCCCTAAAATTACGGATATTAGAAATAGAATAAGAATAAAGAAATAATAAAAGAAACAACACACACACATCAAACGTCGTGGGGGGGGGGGGGGTCAGCTAGAAATAAGACTCATAACACATACAAAAATGAATGTGTGTTTGGGCAGTGTGCGAAACTGGGCCCCTCCCGAAATTTTTTTCTGGATACGGCCTTGCCTCCTTCATGAGATCATTCAGCTTCGGAAAACGAAAATCTCTCTGAAGTTTCTGAGAAAACAGCAAGTTACTCTTCGTTGAGTAAACTTACTAGCGTAGTTGCGTATTGCATTCGATTTATTCATAATGGAAAATGTGACAAAGACAATAGGAGAACTGGATCACTTAAAACATCAGAATTGCATGATGCTACTACACGCATTGTGAAGCTGGTCCAAGATTCAACCCGAAATTCATAGTATTCAAACGAAGGCTGCCAGCTAAAAGTTCTTTAACATCATTGAATCCTTTTTTTGACGAAAACGGTATTTTACGAGTTGGCGGCAGACTTACGCATTCTAATCTAACAAATGATCAAAAACATCCAATGCTAATTCCTAAAAATCTTCACCTTTCGGATTTAATTATTGATTACTTACCACAAACTCTCTCTTCACGAAGGAACCCAAACTGTTCTCTCACTCATCAGATAGCGGTTTTGGGTGATATCAGGGAGGCGAAATTACAAAATGATAAGCTTCGCAGCACATTTGGCTTCAATACAGTTGCGCCGGCTCAAACTTCGCCAAATCAAAGTAGCCAAGCCGGTGAACCTCGCGAGATAAACATGGCTGCCGCGCTGTTCTCCGACCTGAATCATCGTATCGCGTTATTATGTTTGCAAACTAGTCCATATATAAACGGCTTGCTGCACATGTGATGAAAATTTCAGTTTATGCTGTATGCTGGAATTCGTAACATGTACAATACGGACGTCACCTTGTTCTGAAAAAAAAAAAAGCCACGCTGTACGCTGTTATAAATACGCTGCAAAAGAACATTTAATTGCAGACCTTTGAAGTAACTCGGATTTTTCATATTTAAATGCTGATAACAATCAGTGAATCCTGGAATACTTTAGTCGCTCAAGTGGGAAACTATCATTATGTATGGGAAAATAAGTTTGATTAAGACTTTAAATCCGTCCTTATTTTAATCCCTTTTTTTGAGTGCTAATGCTCAAAATAATGTTTGTAGAATTGCTGAAATAGTTTCAAAAAAATCTGGTATGGACCCCACACTACTTCCTTTTACGTGTTAATTTCTTAGTAGTTGCCTTAAGTGTTAAAAAAAAGTGCTTGGAGTGAGCAAGGTAACAATTCAAATATTTGCTCCCCTAATTTGCCACGAAGCAATGCAAAAATTTTTTTTTTCCAATAGTTAATTTTCTAAATATTGCTGATTTTAATATCATTCAATGAATTTTTCTCAAAATATCGCCAATAGCGCCAAGTTGAACCCAAATTCAAAAAAAAAAAAAATTTCGCCAAATTTGTCGCCAACTTGGCGATAGGTCGCCAAATTTGTCGCCAACTTGGCGATAGGTCGCCAAGTTGGCGTCAAACACTTGGCGACCAAAAGCTTGGCGACATATTGCCAAGTGGTCGCGCCAATTCCAGGGCGAGGACTGCAGATGGTCTTTGAAAAAGGTGAGAAAGGTGACAAATTTTAAAACAAAGGTGACTAAAAGGTGACAAAAAAGTAACTAACAGGTGACCAAAAGTAATTTGTTAAGAAATGAAAAAGCAGAAAACGATTATCCTTTTTTCTGACGTTTACCAAAAGTAGCCTACATACTATTTCAAAAGACTTAGATTCTGAACATGAATATGATAGAGCTGGACAAAATAAACCATTTTAGGACATATTTTCAAAAAACTTTCAGTGTAAACTATGTTATGCAGGGGTGATTGTGAGTTCATAAAAAAATACCTGAAAGTTTTAAAGAGAAAATGTGTATAAGTGTGGGGGATGCGGACTGTTTTTTTTTTTTTAACCAAAGCCCCTATTAATTAAGCACACTTAATTTTATAACCATACATATATAATTAATTTCCTTTCATAAACCAACACATTTCCTACATTCGAATAGTTTCAAATAGTTTTTAGTCAAAATACTGTGTATGCATTTAATTAAACTGTAAATGAACAATAAAGTTACTCTTGAACTGGTGATGAACATATTATCCCCAGAAAAATATTTCAAGGAGAAAGCAAAAGTCTAACAGAATTACTGTTTGTTGTGCAAAAATATTTATGAAGTAATGAAAGTTGCATTTGTCACTGAAAATATGAAAAGAATTGATCTAGATGCAGTACCCATAAATCTCCTAATCACTACAATATGACCTGAGTCAAGGATTTCACATTTATTAATACTGAAGTGAAATACTATTTAAAGATATTATGTATGTGTTAAAAAAACTTAAATAACTGAAACAAAAATAAAATTCAGCCACAGATTCAGCATTTAAGTTTTTGACATCTGACACTATAAAAGAGATTGGAATTTGTTTAAAACTTTTATTTTAATGATTTAAACAAAATAAAAAAAAGAAATGTTATTTGTTTGCCTTTCAACAAGGATGCAATTTTCAAACTTAAGACGTTATAAGTATGAAAATGGCATAGAAAATAATTCAAATAAACTTACTTCAGATTACAATCAGAAGCTCTACGGTAAACATACTATTTTTACTATCCACATAATTGAAGCAAAATAAAACTTAATCAGATCTTTAAATTTTAACTTAGACATTTTGATTTTCATAAAAGAAGCAGAATTTTGCTCGAATATTTTAAATTTGTAATTTTTTAGTACAAATATATTTCACTTATTAGTCTCATATTTCATTTATTAGTCTCTTAACTAAGGATAATAAGCATCAAAAATGAGAAAAATTCAATTCTCATATTATTTAATGAAGGCATCAAAATCAAAAAAATTAAAATAATTTATTAAAGCAAAAAAACAATTAGAATGGCATGTTAAACTTATATTTGATGAATATTATTAAAAATTATCGGTATAATCAGAAATTCGAAAAACCAAAAAAATTCCTGAGGTGGGAAGATAAAAGCATAGTTAAAAATATTTTATTTCGGGTATTTTCGAACATGAAAATACTATATTTGAAGTTAAAAATCAACGTAAATAAAGCACAAATAAGGTAGAAAGTACAGCAAATAGCTATTTCAAGGCTACAATGGAGCCCCTTCGTCAGTGCAAGAAGCTCAGGAAACAACATGAAAGCTGTAAGAGTACTGAGCGCGAAGCACGTGTGCCCCGGTATTTATAACAAATGGGCGAGTACGCTTGAACTCACGACAAAAGCGGGAAAACACCGACCAATCAGCGATCAGCGAAACGCCAGGAGAGCGAAGAAAAAGGAGGGAAGACAGCAAAGGAAAGTAGGGGGGAAAAAAAGCGCGGGAGAAAACACTAGAAGACGAAATTATAAAAATTGCTTCCAGATGTCAGGGAAAAATGGAACACTGGAAAAATCATTCACCAGAGAATGGGAATTTTTCCAAATATGGTAAGCTTCCCAAAAATCGAGGTCATAAACTGACGAACATTTACAAATAATTCTAGCCGAAGAAAAATCAAAGCAGTGACCAGAAGTCCAACAATGCTGAGCAATGGAAGAGCGTGCTAGTTCTTTATGTTTAACATAATTTTGATGCTCTTTCAGACGGTGCTTAAGAGGCCGCTTAGTCTGGTCTACATAGCTAAGTCCGCATTTGCAAGAAATGCTATAAATGCCCCAGTTGCTTTGGCAATCAATGGGATGCTTTAAGTTTGTAAACTTGATTTTGTTCACAGGAGAGAAAGAAATATCGAAACCAAACTTTTTCAAAATCTTTGCAACTTGATGACTTGTTTTTGAATAAAAAGGCAAAAAAATTAGCCTTGAAATAGCTATTTGCTGTACTTTCTACCTTATTTACGTTGATTTTTAACTTCAAATATACAGGTAGTTATCAAAATAATGGAAACACTTGAGATTCATAAGAAAAATCTATCGTTCATCGCAAAATAAGCGATCAATTGTTCTTTAACTTTAGTCATACAAAATATAGACTTCACCGGACATTTCCACATTGAATTTAAATCAATCATGCATTTGGGGGACGACAAGAAGGGGAGTCGAAAGAAAAACCGCTTTTTGACCATAACTCTTCGAAAATAGCTCGGAATAAGCTACAAATTTCAGTAAGTAATTAGCATACTATGTATAAATACTGTATACATTTTTATGAACGTACCACTCATACTTCCGAAGATATGAAACATTTTTTAAAAAACGGCAATTTTATTTGAAGGGTTTTTGCGCATAACACGCAGAGTTTTTGATCAAACCTTATCAAAACTTCAGGGAAGATGACAAAATACAAGAGAAAGAACATACTAACACGGTAAATAAAAATATTAAAAATCCGATGAGATATGAACGTTAAAAGGAAATAATTTTTCACGGCGCATGCGCGAACGACAGAAATTTATAACTACAAAAATATTGTAGCCTAGTTTATACTGCATCTTATAAAAAAAGTTCCAGTTGAATATCGTGAAAATTGAAACAGATATCAGCGATCTGGTGAGCTGTAATCCATTCATTCGCAGACAATACATAAATGGCGAGGGGTTGTTCACAAATAGTGTGGTGACAATCGAACATTTTTTTCAATGTTAAATTGTATACAGTCTTTTTTTATAAGATGCAGTATAAACGAAGCTACAATATTTTTGTAGTTATAAATTTCTGTCGTTCGCGCATGCGCTGTGAAAAATTATTTCCTTTTAACGTTCATATCTCATCGGATTTTTAATATTTTTATTTACCGTTTTAGTATGTTCTTTCTCTTGTATTTTGTCATTTTTCCTGAAGTTTTGATAAGGTTTGATCAAACACTCTGCGTGTTATGAGCAAAAACTCTTCAAATAAAATTGCCGTTTTTTAAAAAAATGTTTCATATCTTCGGAAGTATGAGTGGTACGTTCATAAAAATTTGTACAGTAATTATTCATAGTATGCTAATTAATTACTGAAATTTATAGCTTATTCTGAGCTATTTTCGAAGAGTTATCTTCAAAAAGCGGTTTTTCTTCCGACCCCCCTTCTTGCCGTCCCCCAAATGCATGAGTGATTTAATTTCAATGTAGAAATGTCCGGTGAAGTCTATATTTTGTATGACTAAAGTTAAAGAATAATTGATCGCTTATTTTGCGATGAACGGTAGATTTTTCTTATGAATCTCAAGTGTTTCCATTATTTTGATAACTACCTGTAGTTCAGCACAAAGCTTATTTGATCATTTTTCATGAAAATACTAGAATCGATCATGAAAACACCGGAAATCCAATTAAATACTAGAGCACAATCACCCCTAGTTATGTTCAAAGAATTTTCTTAAATGTCAATTAAATTTATACCTGAAATTATGAAGTGAAGATAATGACGATGTATTTAATGAACATATTTTATTTTTTTCATATTTTTAATAGCTCATGGCAAAATCATCCGCATTCTTTTTCTTGTTTCTCTGTAAATACAAAGATGTTCACTAAAACGTATTGACAATAGCGAATGAGTGAAAATCCTATCTCTATGCAAATCACCAACCGAATTTTGTTTCACGAACAAAACAAAGAAAAAGAACTGCCAAGTATCCTTGGAAAATGTGAACCTGTTTTTTGAAACTTTTAAACAGGTGCTTCTACAGGCTTTGTTTTGTAAATGAGCCACAGTTGAAACATTTTTTTAATGGTTGAAGGACTGATTTTTTTTTTTTTTCAAAATTCCATTTATTTTCAGGTAAGGAAAAGAATATTCATACTCTTCAAAAATTTAATTCATCAAAAATAGATTTTCCTAAAACGCAATTCAAGAAAGGTTTAAAAAGGTGACAAAAATTCCAAAAGGTGACAAAAAGTGACCATATTTTCAAAAGGTGACTAAAGGTGAGAAAGGTGACTGAGTCCTCGCCCTGCAATTCATATCACTTGAGTCTGCATTGAAATTAACACTGATTTACCCCAAAAAAGGGGTAAAACACCCCCTTGAGAACATTCGAATGCAACCACAAGGGGAGGTGCACAACTAGACCATCCTCAGAGCCTACATACCAAGCTAGAAGTTTCTAAGGCATATAGTTTGAGTTATGTGAGACACATACGCACATACATCCGCACATACGTACTTTCGGCTACTTATATGTTGGTAGGTACTTAGGCACGTGCTGACAGGTCGAAAAAACTACTGAACATTCATTCGGGGGTGAGCAAAATCAAGATTTAGACTCAAATTTGAGTGATTTTTTTTTCGCGATCACAATACTTCCTTTACTACGTAAAAGGAAAAAGCGATCAAAGTTGCGTCTTTTCAAATAGAAATAATACAAACACAACAATTAAAAGACAATCAAAAACAGGCACTAATCTAGTTATTATGTTTCATTTAATTCCTAATAAAAAGCAATAAACCAACTTTGACGTAGGGCTCATGAGCCGAATTGGCTGAGCGGCTAGAGCACTGGGCTAGCATTGACGAGGTCCGTGGTTCTGGCCTCGGGTTGTCAGTTTTCCCTTTTTTTTGTTTTTCTTTTTTAACTAATATTAGTTTTATTTTCTACATGTCTTAGTTTGAAACTTTTAAATTATAAAAGTAATTTAGCTCCCTGAAAAAAGGCATGTTTAATAGTGGGTATTTAATTTTTAGTATTTTGTTCTTTTGATTTGCAAAAAAAGTGCAAACTTCCATTAATTTTCACTGGTTAAAACTCTTTTGAAAAATACTCTTTATGAGGAATATATCTTTTCTATTATAAATGTTTCCAAATATGCTTGCTTATTATAATTCTTTTTATTTGCCATGCTTAAAAAATAATGTAATGCATTAAACTAACTATTATTTTTTTCATCAATGAATTTAAAATAATTATGTGCCAAAAAGTGTGAAGCAAAAATATTTTTCCTCTTCACAGCTTTTTATTTATTTATTTATTTATTTTTATTATCATGAGTAAACATAAGCACAAATCCCCAGAAAATCCATGCTGACTGAAATTATGTGCAAAAACCCAGGTTTTTTCCAACACTGCCTTTCGCATTACTTTTTTGGTGGAAAACCCTGACATTCGCATACTTTGAGGTACTAAATATTCTGTACAATACTACTAGCTTCACTCTATGCAAAAAAAAAAAAAAAAAATTGCAAAACTTTCATCACTTTTATTTTATTATTTTTTTTTCATTAATACATTTAACTTTTGAACTCACATAGACAGGAGCTTTTCTTATGGTGCATAAATTTCTGACAAATCAAATTATTTAAACAATTTTACTCAGATTATTTAGATCCTACAATTGCAACTTTACGCGGCCATTAATTATTATTGCAAAAAAGGTCAAACAGCCGCTGGTATAATAAATACACCGCTGGTATAAATCCCCATCACAAGTGTTAAAATTTCCTAGAAGTACACATTTTTTCGTGAGGAGAACAGATTTGAAAAATCCTCTTAGGAAGGAAGTTGAAAAGAAAAAAAATAATAAATATGAACCTTAAAACTACTCCCCCCTCTAAAACTACACATATGACGGCCCGTTTTATGAGTTCAGTTGATAAAGGGTATCCTTGTGGACTCGTAACCACATGTATGAAACATTTTAATTTGCAATTTTTCTTATTTACGCTTAGCGGAGATAGCTGATTATTAATAATAATGAATTATAAATTACTTTAAAAAGTTGTTCCCGCATTACTCTTATACTCATTGATTTCAAAATATTGAATTAAAAAAGCATAACCACGGAGTAGAAAGGAGAGAAATGTTCTACGGATGCGCTTGTTTGAAAGTGGCAACAAATTCTCACCGCCGCCAGGGGAAAAGCTCCCTACTTCAGGGTTGCCACAGGAAAAATGTTACAAAAAAGTAGCAAAAGTCGCCTAAAAATACTAAAAAAGTTGCAAAAAAGTTACCTTCAAAATAAAAAAAAGTTGCAAAAAAAGTAGCCATCGAAAAAAAAAAACGGTGCAAAGAAGCTGAATAGAAACATGTGACAAGCTAAACTGAACCATGAGTAATGCTTTAAAACAAGTTCAGAAAATAGACATATTTTGAACTAATGGTTAAAGGTACAAATGAGGAAAAAAACAAAACAAAAGAGTACAATCGAGATTGCTTACTTTACAAGACTGCTGCCATTCAAAAGAAAAAATTATAATATACTCATATAAATACAGAAAAATTACTCCGAAAATCTATGTTTTTGCTTTTTTACAGAAAAATAATTCTAACAAAGTAGTTTTCCTTTTGTTCATTAAGCAATTTAATTTATTTTCTTCATCTTCATGCTCTCTTTTCTATTAATCAACTTTATACTGCTGAGCTATTCTAATACTTTCAATGTCTTTTGCTTTAATAGCTGATTTTAGCCTCTGGTTTACCTGTTTAAAAAGTACATCAGCTGATTTTTGAGTTTCCTTCCTCTCTCTATTTACAAATTTGACTTTTTGTTCTAACTTTTTAACAGATCCCTTCAAACTTGACAGCTTTTCTTTTTCTATTTTTCTTTGTTTCAACTTTTCTTCATTTTCTTTTTCTAATCTCACAATTGCTCTTCCTTCTCTTTCTTCTGGTCTTCCGACATCAAAGATTTATCTTCCGATAGAGCTATCCTGGATATTGAAAACCCCTGAATATTGAACTTCGCTATTACCATGAGGCTAAATGTGACTAAAAATGAATGTTACTTTCTCTGATGAAAATCATTAAAATTTGGGTGGCTTAGATGGATTATAATTCTATTAGCTTGACTAGAGAAAAGATTTGATGAGCATAAGCTGTGCTGCTTTTACCATTAAAATCAGGCTTATTTGGCACACTGTTTCCGAAGAGGCTCAAGCACAATTCTTTTTTTTTTTTTTTTGGGGGGGGGGGGGGGGCATCCGACGCAGTTGTTTATCTACTTAGCTGTCACGTACTGTTTTTGACGCAAGTAGAAGTTTTGCAGGATTAAGGGGCGAATCGCCAGTTTTAGCCGTTTTTAAAATTCCTTCATCCTTAAGAAATATAATTTTTCTATGCCTTTTTGATCAATGCATATGTCTGAATTTGCTCTCCACGAAGTAAAAAACAACGTACTATCATACTAGGGACAATTTAAAAGACGAAAAATCAGCAAAGTGGATTCCTTTCCAAATTTCGGTTTTCAAACTTTCTCTTCTTCTTTACATGAGAACTACAGAGATATGGAAGTTTGATTATTCATTCAGCAATCTCTGCACCTTAAAGTCGAAGCAAAAAGTCCCACCTTTCTTCCAACAATTTCCTTTCAAAAGATATTTTTATAAAATCTGACTTTTGTCTAAACTTTTGCAACAGCAAAAAAAATGTTTTTGTAATTTCCGAATTTTGTTTCGGTTATTTTTTTAAAAACTCCACACACATATTTGGGACAATATTGTCTACCTACAGCAGAAATTCGAATGCATTTCGCTGAATAGTTTTCTTTTTATTCATATATTTGCATTTTGTCTACTATTTTGCATCGCACTGTTTAAGGTTTCAGCTTTTGGAAAAGCGTAGATATTAGTAATGTAAGAAGTATACAAATTAGTTCCATACAGGATTGACTTTCGTTTTCGCGTCACTTAAGCCACGCCCAACTTGTTGATTGGATGCAGTGGATCGGTGCACCCCATAACGTCTATTTAAGAAAGGTTTTATTCTTGAAATAAATATTATTTAAAACCATGGGTGAAAGAAAATCTCCAGGTGTTTAAAAAGAAAACTTAAGTCAGGAGGGAAAAGTCTCCAAAAAAGCAGATTCAGTGAAGAAAAGTAGCTTTTTGGCCTGTTTTTGCATAAAAAAGTAGCTAAAGTCGCCTTGTGTCTAAAAAAGTAGCAAAAAGTAGCATTTAAGTATCCTGTGGCAACCCTGTACTTCCTACGGGAGTCAATGTAAATGATACTGAATCTGTCATCTTTTTAAATGCTGCTATGGGAAAGAAAAAATTTTTTTCAACTGGATTTTGATGTAAACCATCGATTAACATTATGAACTAAATATGACTTTGATCCCACTGAAATTTTGCCGTATTTTTTAAGAAAGATGTTTAATCGACTGCATCTAGCTACTTGCCAAATTTGACATATATGCGACTGTATGTGACATTTTCTTTGCATTGTACGACATAATTTTTGCTGAGAATCAGTTCTCTAAATTGTTGATAAATTAAGCATGAGGCAAAAAATTAATTTTGTCAGTATTTAATTTTGTTATTAAATATATTTAGTAGACAAAATAATTATTAGTTTAAATATATTTATTAAATATATTTAGTTCATAATGTTAATCGATGGTTTGAGCAAAATTCCAATTTAAATAGAAATATTCTTGCCAACAGCAGTCTTTAAAAAATGAGATTCTGTCAGATTTGGCAAGTTGGTAAGTGCATTCGACTAAACTTATTTCTCAAAGAATACATCACCTATTTTCGTGGGATGAAAATCATATTTAATTCATAATGTCAATCGAAGATTTGCACCAAAATCCAATTGAAAATTTTTTTTTTTCTTTCCCATATCAGCATTTAAAAAGATGACAGATTCAGTATCATTTACATTGACTCCCGTAGGAAGTAGGGAGCTTTTCCCCTGGCGGCGGTGAGAATTCGTTGCCACTTTTAGATAGCAGAGATTTAGCTCTTCCCCTTTAACCTCCTTGGGCATAACTATATTATTTACAAAAAAGAAAGAAATAAAAAAAAAGAGCTTTCGTATTACAACAAAGAAAAACAGTAGAAAATCATGTATTCTTATCTAAATCCGTTATGAAAAGTTCCGAAACGTAACTATAAAATAAACCCACCCGACTGGGAGAAAAAAGAAAAACTCGTGAGAGGTTACCTGTTTTCTTCCTCTATGTTTATTTTCTTGAGGGGAGCCTATTTCCCGAACTGAATCTTCACCATTTGGCGAAAAACATGAAAATGTGCTGCGAAGCTTATCATTTTGTAATTTCGCATCAGGGAGAGATCAAAACGGGTATAGATTTCGCAGGACCGATAATAACGAAGCCAAATCTGAAACGAACCAGGGTTACTACAAAGTCATACATAGCTATATTTATTTGCTTCAAACGCATTTTTTTTTTCTAAAAACGCATTTTTTTTTTTAGTCTTCTTCATAAATGACCTCAAAATGCAATTTTATAAATATTTTTCAAAACTTTGGATATAGGGAGGGGGGACCTTCCGGACACACCCTGAAATGCAGGGGGATAATGATAATCTAATCGACACTCTACTTAACACAGGTCATTGGATTACTCCTCCGATATCTATGCCACTACCAGGTCAACCCGTAGAACAAAAAGAAAATACCGCGAGAGCATTAAAAACATAACAGAAGAAACCTTGTTCAATTCTGATGAAAAGTCCCGTTATATAGTGAACTTTTCTGTACGAAAGGTTATGAAAAAAAAAACCTTGCCGAAGCATTTCCCTAAAAAGTCTGAAAGCGTAGAGCCAAGGTAGCAGTATTGTTATAGATGTTATTAAAATCTCTCAGGATGCTACTCTGCCTGTCCTAAACAACAGCTTTTGGGCATAATCAGGAAATAAACTGGTCTTACAACGTAGAGAAACTTGGACTTAAATTGCTTGACAGCAGAGGAAGCACTCCAACAATCCACCCACTAGCTGGACCAAATTACTGAAGTACATTTTGCTCTAAAAAAGCAGCTGCACATCGTATTTTTATGAAATATTTGGAGAAATTTGGTATATCACCCGACTGGAATAGGTAGAACAAATTCGTAAATCAAGCAAAAGAATGCGTAGTGCAGGTAATCGTAATACGAAAAGGGTCATTCTGTGTGAACTAAGATTATAGCTGTATCCTCATGTGAAGAATATTGACTTTGAGAATTTGCCACCTTCTAGTGCAAAGAGTGCCACGGGCCATTGAGAGAATATTTTTGCACTTTGTACCTTTAGCACTTCAGGACGGTAAAGGCGATTTATCGAATATTCTTTCAGAGTGGAAAAAGTATAAAACAACATCAGAACTGTGTAAAAAATATCAAGAAATTCTCCTAAACTGCTACTACATGTCTGAATTTTCGTATCTCTTCTCATTCACCTCTATTTTAACTTAATTTAAATTTTAGTTGATATCGCTTTGAAAGCAGGACATTTTATTGATTTGTAATGGACAATTCCACGAAAAGTGGTCCTAACACACCAAAATTTTTTCCCCCCATAATACAAAAACAAACCTTATTTTTTGACAAAAAAATATCTACTCTTTTCGATTCCAGCATCAATTTTAAGATAAAATTTTTCTTTTCTCATATTTTAGCCTTGTTTAATAACATTGAGACAAATTTAAAAAAATGCATTATTAGTGAAAAAATGTCAGAGAATTTTTTTCATCTAATAATCAATTTTTTTTTTTTTTGGAAAAACTATCAAATATCATGAAATTAGATCCTTTAGTATGATTATATCTCATATATTTTGTAATAAAGTGTTTCATAAGTTTTTAACCCCTCAAAATACGCAGGTTACTTTTTTTTGGTCACACACGTAAGGCAAAAGATAGAAAAGTTTCCCCCCAAGGTCTAATTAGGGGACTAAAAGAAAACTCTCTCATATCATAAATTAACTTGATACATAACACCTGTAACCTGACGTACATCTTCATCCATTCGGCAGAAACGTTTTAACGAGGCTCTTTAAAAGCTGTCACACACGTAAGACTTTTGAATGGTTTACCTTAACCTTTCCCTGCACAGTGTGCCAGATCTGGCACAAACCAAATAAACCCTCATATATTCCAATGACTTTTTTAAATGCAGTTAAACTGAGTTTTATGCCCCTTCTGGAACATTGCTATAACAGTTTAGTGTGATGTTTATGTACTAGTTAGTTGCACTAGTCTAGGTAATACAGTTCTTTCTTTTGAAAAAAAGAGTGTCTGCATTTCCGTTAGAAATGTGTTTAGTCATTATTTCCTTTGTTCTAAAAATGTTTTAATACACATAGTGGCAAATTTGTTTGTACTACTTATGGCACAAAACACATTGTAGATTACACTTATCGGTATACAAAGCATATGCTATGTGCTTTGTGCCATATGTAGAACAAACAATTAAAACATCATTTTTGGTGCACCTTTTGAAGATAAATTTTTTTCTTCATTTTTCCTGAACTCAGGGTTATTAAAAGGTAACATATGATTTTTTTCATGAAAATATAAAAATCGTGCAGTGAAGGGTTAAGAGTCAGGTCTTTGTCTGAGAAACTTTCCCAGGAACCGATTTTTTTAATTTAATTTTTTTTTTGTTAAATCTCCTCTGATTACATGCAACATGTTATATAAATAAATTATAAAATAACCTATATATCTAATATATAAAATTCTCGTGTCACAGTTTTCGTTGCCATACTCCTCCGAAACGGCTTGACAGATTTTGATGAAATTTTTTGTGCTTATCCAGTGTCTATGAGAATCGGCCAACATCTATTTTTCATCCCCCTAAATGTTAGGGGTAGACCGCCCCTAAATTTTTTTTGTTCGCACATAACATCTGATCTACTGAACTAAAACAATATGTGTTATCGTAAATCCTCACTTCAATGAGCTACCCGATGGTTAAGTGGTTCTGCGCGTCAGGTTGAAGTTCCTGATGGAATGAGATCGAATCCAGGCCCGCAAGGATTTTTTCGAACAGCTGCATGGTTTTTTTTTTTTTTTTGGATGATTTTAATGATTGTAATGTCCTTATGCAGGTACATCCCCTCATGGGAATCTACCCCATATTTTTTTATAGTACAAAATGAGTTTTGGTCGGATCTTTGTTAAAATTGGCAATGGGGTCCTTCGATACTGTAGAATTTTCTTATGGACGTTTGCGCCATTTTTGGGGGCTTTGAATCGATTGTGGCAATAAATGGTTTTTGATTTGCGGCACTTATATTATTTTTTTCAAAAATTATATACACTATCAATTATATTATGTTAATTTTTGTACTTTTATAAAATTCTGTATTTTATACCTTGCATTTACGTCAAATTCAAGGTAAAATTAAAAGTCAAAAATTCTGAAGAAGATAAATCTATGTTAAAAATTAAAGTAACTATTTTTTGTGATTTTCATATTGGTTGTGACCAAAAAACATCATTACAAACAAATAAAACGTATCAAACACCATGAGTGTTGAGTTATTAGGCAAAATCTGCTGTATAAAGTTTTTTTTCACTGCGAGAGGGGGGGGGGGGTATGAACGACCATTAAAGTGACACAAATTTTTAAAAAATAAAGGTTGGATCTCCAATTATCTTGCTTCGTAATTTGAACCCGCCCCGACTGTGCAACGGTACGCGATTAGTCATTCAAAAATTAATGAAAAACGTGATCGAAGCCAGGATTTTAAATGGCAAGTTCAGAGGTAAAAATATACTCATACCACGGATTCCTATTATACCTACAGATGTGCCAATTCAATTCAAACGTATTCAGTTTCCGATTAGATTGGCATTTGCAATGACTATCAACAAATCCCAAGGTCAAACGATGTCTGTTTGTGGCTTAGATTTGAGAACACCATGTTTTTCACACGGACAATTATACGTGGCATGCTCTCGAGTGGGTAAACCATCCAGTTTGTTTGTGTTAGCTAAAGATGGACTAACAAAAAATATTGTTCACGCTATAGCATTAAGAGATTGATATTGTTTAATAGTGTTACTGTCGTAATTGTTTAATTAATGATATATAATTTTAAGGACTAAATTATAATAACTTAAAAATAATGTTTGCCTTTTGTTATTTTTATATTCCCTCATCGTTCACAGCGCTCCATGCTTATTTCACGCATATACCACATTCTTACATACATACAATATACACATTCTACCATACATACATACTTACAATAAGTAAGCTATTTTTTGTCTACACTAGAAATTACTAGAAAATTATTTATATGGCAAAACAACGTTTGCCGGGTCAGCTAGTAATTCGTATACAAATGAGAATTAATTTCGTCTTCATTCTTTATTTTGTGAACACATCTTTGCAATTTAATTATTTACTAGCGGCAATGTCCAACAAAATCAGATCTTTCGTTTAGGGCAAAAAATCAAATATTAAACAAGTGGTTCCGTCCGGAACTGAACGAGCCTACTTTCCCGTTTGCCAATTTCAAATTTCAAATTTGGTAAAATATTCATCCGAAAGATAATGGGTACGTGGGGGGTGGGGGGTGGGGGGCAATTCGAAAACTCAAACATGAGAATTAATTGTCCTCGCCGAGATCTTTCTAACAAAAAAAGTTTGTTCAAATCAGACTGTTTAACTCAAAAGTAGTTAGCGGGGGACCAGTTGTTTGAGCGGTTCAAAGTTGAACAGAAAAGGGCTCAAACCAAAATATTAAATGTGAGAATTATCCTCGCCGAGATTATTAGAACAAAAGAAAAAAAATGTTCAAATCAGATTGTTTACTCAAAAGTTGTTAACGGGGGACAGGTTGTTTGAACGGTTCAAAGTTGAACGAAAAATTGTTCAAATCTGAAAGTCAAATATGAGAATGAGGTCTCCTCGCCGAGATCTTTCGAACAAAAAAAAGTTTGTTCAAATCGGACTGCTCACTCAAAAAATATTAGAAGAGGGGGGGGGGCGGGGGGAGGGGGTAGAGACAGACAGACACATATAATATATGTGTCGCACATATAATATATTATAATGCTGATAGCTATAATTATCAGTTGTGGAAGTTGAATTGACTTTAAAATGAAGACATGCTGCACGCGGTCACACACGTAAGGCTCTAGTGTCACACACGTAAGGAATATTAAAATTTTTTTATTGCTACTCTACGAAGTTTAGAAAAAAAAGAATATGTGGAATACTTACTTAGTATACTTAGACACATGCACAAAAATCACCGTTCATTTATCTTTTAAAACTTCACAGGAAATTACACAATAATATCAGGTATAGCTTATTTTCAGATTTTCCGAGTCACACACGTAACTTTGTATTTAAAATTTTATAAAAAAATTCAAAAGTGTCCTATGAAAAAAATAACGCCGCATTACAACTTTAGCATATCTTCTGTTACTTAAATAGCAACCACTAAGAAATATATGAAAAATATCGTCCTGGTTTTTATTGTTATTTGCAAAGAAATGGCGTCAAAAAGTCACACACGTAAGGCTGGAATGGCCCTAATACAGCTGTATCTTTCAGCACGCAAGAAGCGGTAAATTAGCATTTTATCGTAAAAATAAAAGACTTAATACCATTTTTTATGGTTAAGTCTTGGTTGTTAGAAACGAAAAATAAAGAAAAAAAATCAATAAATTGATTTTCAATTATTTTTTCTAATAAATTTCTAACAGTGCAGATTAAAGACAAATAGCATCAGACAAATTAGTAAACAAATTTGTAACATAAATATGAGCATTTATATGATTGAGCGGCAGCCATCTTTGAGAACGTCATAACAGGAAAATGTTCCAGGAGAGTTCCAGTTTCAACTACCGAGCTAATTGGCCTGCCTATTAAAAAATGACCCGGTGATAAAACTCGAAAAT
>JAXGGA010020403.1:0-18358 GCA_038373865.1 Uloborus plumipes | reverse complement strand
ACAAAGAATAGAGTGGGACATTGGCAAAAAAAATATTTCAATATGTTGTTGGCAGAAGAAGTTATGACCGTTTGAATATCGGTAAAATATGACATTTTTCATATTTCGGCCTTACGCAACTAAAAGCACGCTGAACTTTCCTCGGTTATTTATACATTATTTTAAAGTGCTTACACTGGTCTTTCAAACGACACTACTTTTGCCGTGCTAACTGAAATGTACAAGCTGTTTTTGAACCTCAAAAACGCTAAAAAAGGTCAAAAATGCCTTGCTTTGAGGGCCTTCACTGACCTTACGGCAACAACTTACCACAAATTTAACATTCATTTTGTAAAGTTTCAACCTTCTATATTCCATATATGAAAAGAAAATTGGAGTTAAACAGTTCCTGGTAAGAGTTTTTTGGTTCACGGCAACTTCCATATCTTGAAAATCCGCTTAATTTTTGATGCCGCACCTTCATCTTTAGGGGTCCATAAAAACTAAACAACTCAACTTTAGAGCAAAACATTCTGGATTTGGTCTTTCAATAAGATAATAAACATTTGGTAGGTTTTGGGAGAAAATCTGAGAGGTCATGAATCACCTCATAATGCTAGGCGTGACAGTTTCTCAGATTCTTGCTCTTAACTTAAAATCCATTCAAATTTAACTGACCAACATTTTTATAGGATCGAGGCCAATTCACATGAATTCATTTTTTTACAGACATACAAAACAACACAGCTTAAAATAATAAATTGTTTGAGATCGAAATAAATGGTTTAAGTTTGCGGTGGTGAACGGTTAAGCATGACATAGAAAAAAATTCATTTCCTTTCCCAAAAAACAATAAGAAATTTTAAAGCACTTCTAAAAAATTTTTGCAGTAAATAAAAGAATATAACACAAACAATACAAACTTACTAATAAGTTGACTTTTCAAATCGTAACACAACAAGAGAACAACACACTTTCATAAATTTGTACGTTGCAGTTAATCAGCTTTAGCTGGAAGTTTAAAAAAAAAAAAAACTTCAGTCTGCGCATGCGTGATCCGTTTTGATAGAAGAAGGGACTGTTTCAGAGAACGTAACACTGATACATCGTAACGACGTTTGAGTGTTACATCGTGGAGACGTACTTTTTAAAGCGCAATGTGATGTGACGAGAATGAGACATTGCGACGTCGTCAGAACATTGCCGAGACTAAGTGTGCTATTAGGGTCCCCTATTAGGGTCATCATGCTGCTGCTCTTCAACCCAGCCAAGAAACCCTGACCTCTGAAGGACCCTGGATCGACTGACTTCGACGGATACTTCACCAACGACTTCTGGACATTTCTTCAACAACGGCTGCTGCAGATGCCTCCAAAGAAACTGCCTGCCAAGTCGTCTCGTCCTGTGACCTGTCGGCTGAGGAACTGCCGGAACTCGCAAGATGAACCTTCTACCTCAGCTGGGAGACCGGTCGTCCCTCGTGGTCAGCGGGTGGCTTCCCTTCGCTCAACATCTACCAGACCTACAAATAAGCCGCCCGTGACTGGAGCCAAGGGCCACCCCTGGTGAGCATATCTCCTCTTCCTCTGTGACAGGGCACGTAGTCCAGAACGAAATTATTACAACGACTTTAAATTTTAATTCTAATTTAGATAATATAAATTCGAACGCCGCAGTTGGCGAATCTAACGAAGGCACTGTCGAGCTAAATGTCAGAACAAATGTGGAGGAACTCGACCTTGGCAATGACCTTGGGAGTCTGCCTGGGCACGTGTACAGTGCGCGTGCCCTTCGAGTTCCTTCCTCGGCCGAGATTGAGCATGAAATTGCTAATTTATCAGCTCAGCTTGGTGCGACCGTCACTGCTTCCATGTCGCCCTCGACTTCCTCATCGGCCGTCCCTTTCGTTCCTGCCCGTCGCGAGGGGGACGTGCTTATTGTGACCTTCCCTCTCACAAACTGTTTCAAGTGTACTGAGGGCGGATGCCCTGCCAAATTTACTGGAGAGAGTTGGTACACATGCAAGCAGTCCCTCTTGAGGCACTTGAGGGCCCAGCACCTTCTAAAAATTAGGGACGTGCGGACCCTCTGTGCCCATTGCGGCCAGCAAACCGAGGCGAAGGTTTCTCATCACCCTTCCTTCTCGGACCGCCCCCACTTCATCGTGTCCACTGAAAATTTCGCCTTAAGATGTGAGGAGTGTGGGGCTTCGTTTCAGACGAAGCGAGGGTTGAGCAATCATCTAACAGCTCACAAGAAGAGAAACCTTCAACAGGCTTTTGACTCTCGGGGAGCTGTAGCCGCTGCAGCGTCGGAGCCTCCTGCTCTTGCGGGCGGCGACGCCGGCCCGTCACGTATTGTGGAATGCCGAGCCAATGACCCGTCGGCAACTCGAGACGCCGGCGACCCTGCCGCCCTTCGCGGTAATCGTGACGCGGCTCTTAACCTTCAAAATTTTATCCCTGCTTCATCTTTTAATAATTCCATTCCCGGTGATGGTTTTAACGACAATGTTTTAAACGAAATTCAAAATTTTAACTATTTTACAAATCCGGTGGTACCCACCGTTTTTACACCTAACGGTGCTCAATTTTCTGCCAGTGTCGGGGCGGCTGTGCTAGCCCCCCCCCCCTGGTTTTGACTCTCTTCCAGCCAAAATGGCTGCTTTAATCAGACCTACCCAGGCTTGCGGGGGAATATTTGGACCCCTGCCCGGGTGGATGGCGTCTTCGGAGGCCTCGCTCCCAGGTTGTCTCCCCGGAGTAGGTCCTTTAATCTTAATCTTGACGCCGTCTTGCCTGCTGGCGGTGTCTTTGGCTCCCCCTTTTTTGTGCCTTCCCCGCTGGACGGCTTCGGGGCAGTTTCGCCTCCGGGCCCCTCGCCTCATGATGACGAGCCCTCCAGCGCGACGCCTCGTTCACCTTCTCTCAACGCCACACCTCTGATGTCTCAGGTAGACGAGCGCGCCGTGATGGAGGTCTTTGCGGAGAGTGCTGGCCGAGCTCCCGTTGATGACGTACCTACCTCCCAAATCTTCGACGTCATCGGGGTGGACGTCGGTGGTGCGACGTCAAAAGGGTGTCGCAATGGATCGAGGCCGAAAACACACAGTCGGACTGCCAGAAGGGATTCCTGCCGTTCGACGAGGTGTTCGAGAATAACTACGTTATTGAATCCAGGCTGAAGAGAGCCAGGCTGTCTAAAAAGGACATCTTCCTGGCCTCTTTGGACCCCTCCAATGCCTTTGGGTCGATCCCTCACTGGGCCATTTTAGAGGCATTGGCGAGAAACGGAGCAGGGGTCGTCGATATTGTAAAAGACATTTACACAGGAGCAACTACCTCCTACCTAACATCAAGGGGGGTTTCCGACCCCAGGCCCATTGATACCGGTGTCAAACAGGGATGCCCTCTGAGCGGACTTTTATTTAATTTGTCTATTGATTTTATTATCCGCAAAGTTCAGGGGGAAGGTCCCACTCATAAAATCTTGGCCTATGCGGACGACCTCATCCTCTTGTCCGAGTCGCACACCGAACTCCAGAATACTCTTGACGAGGTGTGCCTCCTCGCCTCGAGGGTGGGTTTGAAGTTTAACCCCTCGAAGTGTTTTACACTTCACCTGGGGACCGATACTCCTGTGGGGGCCCGTGATACCACATTTTATTTAGACGGTGATACCCAGGTTTCCACAGTCCCCCTGGGAACATTAGGGGATTAGCAACTGCCCCTATTGTTGTCCTCGCCGTAGGAGGGAATGGGATAGGCGACGGGGAGGTTTGGAAAACTGAGTCTTTCTTCCTTTGTGTGAATAGTTGAATGTGGAAAAAAGTAAAGTTGGCGAGATCTGGCGACTTAACTTGAGGGTTTGCTTTCCAATCGAAAACCAAATGTATTTCAGGCATTGATGATCCTTTTTGCTAACATGTTGTTCAAAATGGCGACTCCAAATTCGCAATTAACTCCAATGAAATCGAAACGTGGAGGGGATCTTCTCAATTACAATGATTTCCTCTTCCATTATCAAAGGACGAATGATGATGGAAAATCTGTTTGGTTGTGCTCCAGCAGAAAAAGTAAGAAATGTGCAGGAAAAGTAATCCTCTTCAATCATCAAATTTCTGAAGTTAATGGTCACAATCACGACCCTGAGAAAAAGAAAATTAACTCACTACGTTTTGCACAGGAGACAGCAAACATCGTCTTATCAAATAAAACTGTTCCAGTGCCCTACATGTACAAGTAAGACCAACTTTTACTTGAATTACTATATAAATTGAAGAAAAACTATTTTTATGAAATTAACTTCTTAATGGTTTATATGAAGTTACAAAATATATTTGTATTGAAAATAAAGCATTTCTTAAAAATTTAAATAAATAATGCTGTTGGCAATTTCAAGCTTATACTTAATTTTTGAAATTAATAGTCGGAATAAATTATAGTAATTTCGAGGAGAAAAGTGCCATCCCTCCCCCCATTCTGAAAATAATGTATTTGTAAGTGAGGCATGGTATTTGCTGTTATTTTTTTGGTTTTAGTTGTATTAAATATTTTCCTTCGTCGCGAATTTGGAATGCCTGCAGTGCTAAAATAGGCTTCAAAGTATTTAAAGATAATATGATCAAAATATTTTTTTTTTTTTGAAATTATAATGTATGCCTCAAAGTCAAAAGTATTAATTCCTCACTTTTTTTAGAAAATGTGAAGTAATACTTTTTTTTACCTTCAACTTAAAAGATAAATAAAAAAAAAAGCTAATGAAAATTAAGTCATTATAATTAGTTTAATTAAACATAAACTCAAATGTAATTTTCGAAAAATGCTCTAAAATTATGTACTGAAAATGAGGGAAGTACTACATGCAATTGTTTAGCAATCATTTAAAACATTAATATTGAAACAAGTAAAATATTATGTCAGACAGATAATGAAATTAATTACTCACTATGATCATTAAATCTCTTTACGAACAATCTCATATTTGATGTTATGTTTTTCTTTTTTACCAGGCAACAACTGGTTAAAGAAGCAACAAGCTTAGAGGCTGCAAGCCTTTTGCCATCATACTCCTCAATAAAATCAACCTTATATAACAAAAGAAATACCACCAGGCCACCAATACCAAGTCATGTAAATGACTTGGTAATAGATAATGAACGGAAGAAGGCATTAGACGGCAGGGAGTTTCTACTGATTGATGATGGATCAAACACAGAAAGAATATTGGTAAAATATCTTTCTTTTTTCTTGCAATTGTATTCAATATTGCACGCGCATGAAACATTTAACATAATTGAAGATTCTAAGCTCTGCTAAAGTATAAAAGTATTTCAATTGACAAGAAACAAAATACTTAACACTTTATTTAAAGAAAGATAGGTGATTAAAAGGGTGCAGGGTTCTGGGGGTGAAATAAATGAGTAAAAATTTTTCTAATTAAATTTTTATGAAGTGAAAATAGACGGCTAATCATTGTTATAAGCAAAACTTTGAATTAATATTTCTTAAATTGGTAACTATTTCCAGAAGTTCTGTAATATATATTGTTGGTGCATTTAAATTCCTGACAGCATTCGCCCAATATAGTGTTTCGATTTTAAAAAAAATTCACGCAGAAGTGTAGCTACTTTCTGGGCATACAAAATATTACAAATAAATTCATTAATAACAAGGCCAGAAATTTATGTCTTGGACAATTTCAACCCTATCATGTAGGTAGATCTTGACATGAAAAATGACTTGAAATTAACATTCTTTATGAACCTAAGATCTAGGAAACAGCCCTTTTGGAATGTCTGGATCATCATTTCTTTATTATTATTTGTATATTTTATAGCCTTTTGGAATACTTCGCTGTCTGTTTATAAATGTTTACGTATATGCATGCAGTGCCGCTTTTTTCTATCGTTACAGTCAGGAAAGGTGGTTGAAACACAACGAATTAATATTAGCAATTAGGAATAAATTTACACTCAGTTTTAGATTACTTTTTGACTGATCCGCAAATATTTATTGATCTTAGCTTGCAAATATATATAACTATTTTAAAATCTTTGTTTCCCTATTGTTCCTGGACATATTTGAAATCCCAATTGCCCCTTTTTGATCTCAGTAAGCAGAAAAGCTATATCTATAAAATCCAAGTTTTGTGACGTCATAGCTTGCGGGTCAAACGCTCTACTGCAAAATATACGCATAGTCAGCTAGTTATGTACATATTTTTCGAAAATTTTCATCGGGAGAAAATCTTCCGGACTTAAAGTTGTTTTTTCTTTGAGCACACATATGTTTGAACTATAATTACAATACTGTGCAGGTTTTTTTTTTTTTACAAGTTTACAAGCTTTTAGAATAGTTTTTTTTTTTTTTCGCTGGGAGGGGAAGGGGGGACACCACAAATTTCCGGTTCATATCAAAAAGACTAAAATAGTTGAATTTATCAAAATACGGCTGCAGAGCAAGAGCAGGCAATTTTTTTGGCAAATTATAAATATAATGCAAAGAAAACTACTTTAACTTGTAATTAAATAAATCTATGTTAAATGCATGATATCGTTCAAATATTTGCGTATTTATTTTATGACTAGCAGTACCCGCACGGCGATGCCCGTGCAATAAATGAAAAGGAAGTTACCTAAATAAAGTTTAACTCACTCTTAAGACTTTTCTTCTTTTCACGCGCGTGTGTGTGTGTGTGTGTGTGTGCGTGTGACGAACTTATTTATTTTTAGCAAAATTTTTACGTTTCAATGGAACTTTTGACGCAACTGTAGTGCCAAGATTTTTGAAAACTCTCAACGAACACAGCAATATTGCCCTTGAAATTTAATATAATTTACCGATTTAACCGTAATTTCAATGTAAAATTGGTCGCCAAATCTTAATTTATTAACATAGGGAACCGATTGTATCAGGTAGCTCAGTCACAACCATTTTTCCATGTTTTTAATGTGAACATTAAAAGAAAAGAAATATAATGTCTTTCGCACCATCTCTTTGAAGTGATTACAATCTAACAGTTACTTTCAAATAAGCAAGATTTCACTGGCTGGGAGGTTT
Source organism: Uloborus plumipes (assembly GCA_038373865.1). NCBI lineage: Eukaryota > Metazoa > Arthropoda > Arachnida > Araneae > Uloboridae > Uloborus > Uloborus plumipes. Next base: position 11,318 of record JAXGGA010020403.1, on the reverse strand, counting down.
GGTAAATTTCCCGATTGTTGCCAAACTTTATGACGCCAAATACGAAGAGTAACTGAATAGCGATGTTACCGAAAATGTCAGAATAGAACTATTATTGTTAAAAATTTAGTGATGGCGACATTAAATACATGTTTTAAACATGCAATAAAATACTCTTTAGACTGCGAACAACTGCTGTTCCTTATCAGAGCGTTTTCTTTTTCTTTGATTTGGAGAAAGTAGTGTTTCACTGGCTGGGAGGTTTGGTAAATTTCTTGATTGTGGCCAAACTTTATGACGCCAAATACGATGAGTGACTGAATAGCCATCACTATTTTTTTAACAATAATAGTTCCATTGTGACATTTTCGGTAACACCGAATTTCGAGGAAGTCAACTTAATAAATTTAAATTCACTCCAACCTCCTCTGAAGAAAAATTATTATATCCTTTGGTATAACTTTGATATCCCCCCCCCCAAAAAATTAACCGCCAAATCTGGCACTCCTTTTCGGACTTTTTAGGGTTGCTGTTTCTTATTTTGGTGTTGCTAATTTAGGTTTTTTCCAGCTTTTAGGTTTTTGCTGTTGCCAAATCTAGTATTTTCTTGAGTTTTGTACTATTTTTTGAGTTGTTTTTTAAAGTTTTGTAGCAACAAATTTTTTGTGGCAACAACAAAAACAGGTATTTTTCTTGGCGACAGTAAAAAGTCGCCAAACTTCTGATTTGGGGCATATATCAAAGTAGTTCCTATCCTTTAGTTCAAATGCGCTCCACAACCTTTTAAATTCCACTTAAAGTCATGTTAAAGTTTAAATCAATTCGCCAAATAAATATAAAAGACAGAAAGTTAAGTTAGTAACAGAAGATATTAATTAATCAAATTGAATAACTTTTCAAGGCTTAAATCTATACGCAAATTTAAACCACAAAGTAACTTCAGGGACAAAAGAGCAGCTGATCTGGAAAATGGATCTAGTGTTTCAGTTCTGCGTACAGAGTTATGCCTTGAAAATCGGCTAAATTTGATTAATTAATATCTCCTGTCGTAATTAACGGACAGAAACGTGCTAAAACTTTTCTTTTTCAGAAAAAAAACCTTTCCAGTGATATATAATGTTATGGGGTGGGGGAAGATCCCCCCCCCCCAATTATGGCGGATACACCAAAAATGAGACTAATTAATTAATTTAAAAATAACTAATTCGAAATTTAAAATTTGGCTTTCGAGGTGCATTTTACTGGGATACGTTCGAATTTTTGAGCCAAGTTTCAGGTCTGTGGGTGATGTGGCCTTCTGGCCAACGGTTACAAACAAACGAACAAACACCGTCATCTTTATATATATATATAGGGGGGGGGGAGTCTACTCATGGATTTGCCATTCTCGATTTATTAATCAAAGGAACACGGTTCAAAAAGAAAGAAATATTGAGAAGAAAACTAACAATTTTAATTTGAATTTAGTATAAGAGATCGAATGCTGCAATTTACAAAAACAGTACAAATGAAAAAACTAAGATAAAGAAAATTAATCAGTATGACTTCCAATCAATCCCAATCTTGACTGGGAAACCAAGGCAGACAATTTTTTTAACCACATATCCCAATTGGGGTGCCAGTTGGTGCTGTAAGTAGTTACTGCAGTATACTCCTATAAACTACTAGCTGACCCGGCCACGCGTTGCTGTGGCTAAGGTATGGGTTAAACTATAATGTTTCAATAGAAACGAAAAACTTTATTACCGTTATAGAGATCAACTTTATATAAATATGAATTTGAGGTCAAAATATGAAAAAAATCGAACAAAAATTTCCTAAGTTTGCTAGAAACAAAAAATCAACAAAAAATGTAGCATTTTAGTACTTAGAAATATTATATTCAAGATTATAGCAATTAAGTTAATTAAAAATTTGCTAATTGCTATTGTAACATTTTATTTTTTAATGTTGCATTTTATTTTTTAATAATGTAGGTAGGGTAGATAATTAACCAATATTATTTGTTATTTTTTGAATTATAAGCATTTTTAATTTCAGTTTAACTCAACACTAATCGGAGCACAATATTCTTTGTTAATCTGTCTATTGTAAACAAAAATAGATTGGACGGTTTTCCCACACGGGAGCAAGCGACCTATAGTTGCCCATGGGAAAAACATGGATTTTCTAAATCCAAACCGCAAATTGACATTGTTTGTCCTTGGGACTTATTAATGGACATGGCGAAAGCTAAACGAATGGGAAACTGTAGCCTTTTGAAGGGTATTGAAGATTCTGACGGTGTCATTGGGATACGTGGCAACAGAACTACTTCATCTTTAAACTTGCCAGTCAAAATGATTGCCTCAATAATGTTCCCGGTGATTTTTTTGAATACTAAACGCGTACCATTGCATAATCTCGGTGGATTTAAATTACGTAGAAGAACTATGGGTGAACCAATTTTTAACCGCAGATTATGTGGTGGCATTCCGGGTATGTCTAAAGAATTTTAGCCAAGAATACAAAAAAGCTGGTAGCTAAATAGATAATTTGCAATAAAAAATATATTGCGGTCCTAAATTGAGATAAAAACTATTCTATCATTTAAGTTGGACCAAACTGAAACTGCGTGCAAAATTTGGTTAAAATCGGTCCAGTAGCTGAGGACACCAATTGGACACAAACACAGAGACGCGTAATTTTTATATATTATAAGACAGAATAAGAAAGATTATTACTTGTTTACTGCTCTCCAGAAGCTGCCAGAACGTGTGCTTTATGTCGCTCAGCCATGGAGGTGTCAAAAAAGGCTTAGTAAAAAGGCTTAGCCAAGAACACAGAAAAGCTGGTAGCTAAATACCTAATTTGCAGTAAAAATTATATTGCGGTCCTAAATTGAGATAAAAACTATCCTATCATTTAAGTTGGACCAAACTGAAACTGCGTGTAAAATTTGGTTAAAATCGGTTCAGTAGCTGAGGAATCCATTGGCCACAAACACAGGGACACGTAATTTTTATATATTAAGATAAGACAGAATAAGAAAGATTATTACTTGTTTACTGCTCTCCAGAAGATGCCAGAACGTGTGCTTTATGTCGCTCAGCCATGGAGGTGTCAAAAAAGGCTTAGTAAAAAGGCTTAGCCAAGAACACAGAAAAGCTGGTAGCTAAATACCTAATTTGCAGTAAAAATTATAGTGCGGTCCTAAATTGAGATAAAAACTATCCTATCATTTAAGTTGGACCAAACTGAAACTGCGTGTAAAATTTGGTTAAAATCGGTTCAGTAGCTGAGGAATCCATTGGCCACAAACACAGGGACACGTCATTTTTATATATTAAGATATTACCTGTTTACTGCGCTTCGGAAGCTGTCAGAACGTGTGCTTTATGTCGCTCAGCCATGGAGGTGTCAAAAAAGGCTTAGTAAAAAGGTTTAGCCAGGAACACAGAAAAGCTGGTAGCTAAATACATAATTTGCAATTAAAAATACATTGCGGTCCTAAATTGAGATATAAACTATCCTATCATTTAAGTTGGACCAAACTGAAACTGCGTGCAAAATTTGGTTACAATCGGTTCAGTAATTGAGGAGTCCATTGGCCACAAACACAGGGACACGTAATTTTTATATATTAAGATAAGACAGAATAAGAAAGATTATTACTTGTTTACTGCTCTCCAGAAGATGCCAGAACGTGTGCTTTATGTCGCTCAGCCATGGAGGTGTCAAAAAAGGCTTAGTAAAAAGGCTTAGCCAAGAACACAGAAAAGCTGGTAGCTAAATACCTAATTTGCAGTAAAAATTATAGTGCGGTCCTAAATTGAGATAAAAACTATCCTATCATTTAAGTTGGACCAAACTGAAACTGCGTGTAAAATTTGGTTAAAATCGGTTCAGTAGCTGAGGAATCCATTGGCCACAAACACAGGGACACGTCATTTTTATATATTAAGATGTTAACCGATTTTTTTTGTTCAGCATAAATATGTAGATTTTGCGATTTCGAAACGCGTGAGCAAGCCACATATAGCTGGCCGTGGGAAAAACATATGGCGTGCCCAAATGTAAACCGGCTACTTTTAAGGTTTGTCCCTGTGATTTATTGATTGTCATTGAAAATGCAACTTTTAATGGGAACTGCAAACGTTTAAAATTAAATGGTAAGTTATTAGGTATGATTGGGATACGTGGTATAAGAACATTGTCTCCTTTGGATTCTCCAGTTAAGATTTTGGCCTTCACAATATCCCTTCCTAGTTCTGTGACTCGCAACCTAGTACCGTTGCATAATCTTGGTGCGTCTAAATTACGCATCAACAAAACGGGTACACCGACTTTTAATTCCAATTTATGTGATGGCACCCCTGATAACTCCAAAGAGTTTAGGAACTCCACAGGATAGCTAGTTGTGTCATCGGATGACATGACTGTGTCGATGGAGCTATGCGTTAATGTTTCGCTTTTTATTTTGTCCAAGATTTTTTTGTTAATTTTTGCAACAGTCTCATTTTTTGGTGCCAGTATAGTTCTTTCACACAACCAATTTTCATCGAGAATGTGTTGTTGCAGATTTGTAAAAACTTGATGAATGAGCTCGTCTTCCGACTCCACAACATGGCAAAATTGGTGTGTGAAAAGGATCATACCTTCTTGATCGGTGTCTAGGTTGCCTTCACCAATTTCTAGGAGTTTTTGAGCATATTCTCCTGATTCGACATCGCTGAATAAGTGAACTCGCATGTTTCTAGTAAGATAAAGCTTTTCAACTTTAGTCCACAGATACGATGCTTTCAGGCATGCGTTAATTTCGTCTGCTGCAGTGCCTCTCTCGATAACAGGTAAAGTCTGTCTAAAATCCCCTGCCAATAACACTACCACACCACCCATCAACTTTTGATTACTTTGAATGTCTTGTAGACAACGATCAAGCGCTTCGATGGCTCGTTTGTGTGACATAGTACACTCGTCCCACACTATCAGCTTACATTGTTGCAACAGGGCCCCGCGGGCGCTGTTCTTGCTGATGTTGCACGTTGGGGTTTCTTCGCTTGCCAGATTGAGAGGTAATTTAAATACTGAATGTGCCGTCCGTCCACCGCTCAATAATGTTGCAGCGATTCCAGAGGAAGCCACAGCTAATGCAACATTACAGTCCTTACGAATTTTTGCTAGAAGCAAATTAAGCAGAAAAGTTTTGCCTGTACCGCCCGGGGCATCAAGAAAAAAAAAGACCACCTGCACCAAGCTCAACTCGTTGAATTATTTTGTCATAAATTTCTCTTTGCTCGGGGAGAAAGCGTGGCTCAGTTTCGCTGACGTGGGCATCTAACAAAGCAGTATCGTAGCTTAGTGTTTTAATCAAATCTGTCGACAGCTCTCCTCGACGCTCTGGAGTGGGCATACCGAAGTCGGACAATTTCTTTCCGGAAATCCTTATCATTTTGTCCTCTATAAGACTCAGTGCTTCATTTAAACAGAGATCGTTGTTGATTTGATCCATCCTTTCAAATCTGTGCAAGATATCCTCTGATAACGCAGTTTTATACTTATCCCATAGTTCGAGAGGATTGGATAAACCGCAAGCGCATACCAATATTGCAAATAGCTCTCTTATTTGGGAAGGAGAGCGACATAGCACGGCCTCTTTCATTGTGGCATCCCAGTGGTTGTCATCTTCCAACAACCCCAACTTCGCACACGCTTGTTGAAAAGTTTCAAGTTCTTGGCCGTCAACTGTTTTTAGATCCGAAAAGTTAGTGGGGCCCTGTATTACATTCAGTAGCATTCGCAAGCAGTAACATTCAAAGTTGCTAACGTGCACTGTGTAAATGCGCCCGAGAGCATCTCCCACCTTCACACCTGGCCAGCCGTCGACAGGTGTTCCTTGCAAACGACGTTTCCATGTTTTCAAGGACACGTTCCATCTATAGAAGCGGGGCACATCAACATAAAGTAGTGTTTTGGCGAATGCATCATTTTGGCAAAGTAAGAAAAATGCAGTTAATGTCGTCTTAGGTGGTGCGGCCATTCTCTCTCTAAAATTATTTTCATTGAAGTAAATTCTTTCACCGTTGGGCAGGTGTACCGCAAGATGAGTGACATTTGGGTATCTCTCATGCAGAGGCAGACCCAAGATCCGCCAAGCTGCTTCGCTACTACTAACATATCGGCCGGCTCGAAATGTTTGCACCTCATCTCTCGGGTCAATATTAACATTTCCTTGCTGCCGGATGTTAAAAATAGCCTGATCGCTACCTTTGTTAATATATTTACAAATATATTTTATCGCCTGTACCGTGTTGCAGAACTCTACATTAATGTGGCAATTAAAAATTTTAGAGAGAAGAGGAGAATATGGGACAATCCAGCTATTGTCAACTATTATTTCCTGTATTCCACCTCGGATTTTTTGAGTTATCGTTCGGCCACCATCTTCTGGTGCTCTACGTCTGTACAGAGGATAGCCTTTACCGTTGGTTTGAGTATCTTTTAGAAGCGCCCTTGGATATTTTTTGGTACATTTTCTTTCCTTCATACATGGTGACGACGGATTTAGTGCACCACAGGGACCGTGAATCATATTTTTGGTCACAGTATCATAGAGTTTTCGATCAGTTTCTGGATTTGGTATCTCCGCACTAATGAGTTCGTCAATTTGGTTAGGGCTAGAGATGTAAAATTTCCGGAAATTTTGAAGTGATGGAAAAAAAACGGTTTTTTTCCTGTTTTTTTCCGGAAAATTTGGAAAAAAATGAAAAATTGACTTTTTTACAATTAAAAAGAGCGTTTTTTAATAGTTTTGTTTTTCTTGGATCATTTAAAAGGTTAATCATTAAAAATATATGTAATCAACACATATTATTTTTCCTGATGGCAGAAATACGCATAATTAGGTAGGTTTTAATAGGAAAAAAATAGCCTTTCTGTTTTATGACTCAAAGCTTTATTGTTCAAACCCCACAAATGAATCATATCGTCATTTCACTGTTAATATTGGATAAAGTGTGTCTATCCCTTACAATTAAATTTTCTATTTTAGACTGCCTTTAAAACTTAAAATAATAAGTAGATACTTTCAAACATCAAAAATAGTGTTTGAAAGAAAAATCAGAATGATTTTTCTCCTTTGCAATATAACCACCCTATCTAAAAATGAAACCTATTGAGTTCTGGTTTTTCCCCACCCAATCTAAATCCAAATAAAAATTAAATGACTTTTTTTTAACCTTTCTAATAGAAAACTATAAACTGCGTAATGGTTACTAAACCTGAACAAAATTTAAACTGGAGTTTCAACTTACTGCACTGCCTTGCTAAGCACAATGGTCGTACCCCAACTTTTCAATAAAACCAGAGTTATTAACCAGAGGTTGCTCTCTGTTTCGTACGTGTTATTAATAAAATGTTTTGTAGTCATTTGTGATTGAAAACTTTTTTTTTTTTAATCTGCTGAATAAAAAGTCATCACAACAAAATATATGGAGGCGCAGCTCTTTAAAATGCAATATCTCAGTTTGAGCTCAATTGCAGATTCTACTATGTGCTTAGCAAGCACGGCAATATACATTTAGTTCGCATAGTCAGCGGAAACCTCGTTCTGTGGCTGAAGTTATGCTTATTCATTTCATGTTCATGAAGAAGTAAAATTAGTTCTTCACTAAAAAGACGTTGGTTTTGTTAAAAAAGTTTCTGTGTAGTATTTCCTTAAAAACTGGATTAATTTTATTTATCTTTTTTTTCTGCTTTCCAACCTGAAAATTATCGGGGAGTATGACCAGAAATTGAACATTTTAGCACAATTTCAGTATCCAAATTTCATAATTATCCTAAAAAAACTAGTATTTTGTACACGATTCAAAAAAAAAAAAAAAATGCTCTTTGATACCTGCAATGTAATTAAATAAGGAAAAAAAAACGAAAATAATGGCTATATGCTTTTGCATCAAGATGTTTAGGGGATTTAAATGAAAAACAAAAATGCAGGATTCAATAAATTAACGCTTCTAACAATTATACAAACAAAAGATTTTCTATTCATTTCTTTCTTAAAAATTGAATGGAAAAATTCAATTTTTCCGGAATGGAAATAAACCTCCTCGGAAAAAAACCGGTTTTTTTCCGAAAATTTACGGTTTTTTTCCGACCATTTTCATCTCTAGTTAGGGCGCAATTTTTCCATCAACCACAGCAGTAAGTGCACGTGAGCCAAACCTCTTTTTTGCCACTCGATAGAGTACATGAAACACTTCATATCGCCAAATATTTTACCTTTTGTTAGAAGAGCAACTAATTTTTGAACTTTTATTTTAAATACTCTGGCGGTTAAGTCATGTCTGTCCGTTGGACTTGGACCTGAAAAGAGCTCTCTATTGATTTCTGGCCAGGCGGGGTTACATGTCATTGTAATAAATAGATCAGGCCTCCCGTAGTTACGCACGTATGTGAACGCGTCCTGCTTGTATTCATGAAGATATCTTGGGCTATTTACAAATGATGACGGGAGAATTACCATTTGACCCAAGTTATTTGGATCTAAATCTAAGTTCATATTAAAATTTTAAAAGTGTACTTAAACTTGTCGTTTTTCTGTATTAGTAATACTTTTCAATTACTTTTATTCACAAAAAGAGTCAATTCAAAAATAAATGACTTTATAGTTGAGCTTGTGCTCGGAGAGTGAAAAAGTGTGCCTTCGCCGAGTGTCGGAAACCGAGACAGCTTTTATGACTACAAGTATACATTTCACATCAAGTGAATCATTTGAAACTTATTTTAAAAATAGTTAATTTTCCAACTGGGAAAATAAGAACGCAGATCTTGTTGGAAGCTACTTTGGTCTAACTGCAGCGTACTTCAGGTTTAAAGAAAATTTACGATCCGGATGATTCATGTTTCATTGTAAAATCCCTGTTACACTTCCAAAGATTAAAAAGGAAGAAGTTTAAGAGTTTATAGTCGCACTTTGAAAAACAGTTTTTATCTTGAAATTTTCAATTATCGATTTTCTATTCTTACTAGTGAAATACCTTTAGAAATTTTTGATGAAATTAAATTAAACTCTTCAACTTGCAAAACATGTAAATATACCTTACTTTAAGAACATCGAGTAAGTTAAGAGCCATTATTTTGAAAATCGAACAAAAAAGGGAAATTTTGGCAGTGATCATTTTTGATTTTCCTCACTTTTTTATATGTCAAAGTAGGTCATGAGAAATGAACATTCTGAAGTTTGTAGCCCCCCCCAAAAAATTTTGTTCGCTCGGTAAAAATTCCCAAAGTTTGATGTTATGCAGCGCTTTTTTGGGGAAACGGCTGAAAGACGCATTTCAGTGCGCTGTAGTTTTTTACAGAAACGCCACCCCATGGTTATGTTTACATTTATTGATTGTACAGTGTGTAGTTATGAGGACCCCATAGTTATTTGGGTTGGAGTGTGTTGCTTTCTTTAGTTAAGGGGCCGCAAAGTATGGTTTTTAGACCATTTTCGCTCGACTTTGAACTGCATTATTTCCCCCCTAAAAGCAACCCCCCGAAATTTTTTTAACATATACTGAAAATTTATACTATGAAGAGAATATGTGGTACGAAAATTGTTTAATATCTCATTGCTTTGATGAGAAAAAGACTTAGACATTTTTCAAATTTTCAAAATTTGCGGTTTTTTAATCGCATTTAACTCAAAACAGCAACTCTAGGACAAAAAAGCTTTTATGGATTATGGAACCTACAAATGTGTAGAATAACGTAAAAAAAAAGTCGCGTGGGGTCTCGTTTTCAACAAAATAGTGTAACGAGTCCGTAGCACCTTCAACTTTCTTCAAATGAGCATTCCAATCTTGAGGAAGTAACTATAAATTTATTTACAAGTATGTACACTATTTACAATAAGAGCAGGAAACAATTGCTAAACATCCAGCAATTAGGCAGCAAACAGTACACTGTACTCTCAACAGTAAATCAGCACCACGTATCTAACGTGAACAGTAATTAAGAAATTACAAAAGCAAAAACATCATTCGCCCAAAGCGAATAAAAACGAGCACTCTCAGAAATCAACATCTGAAAAGAACTGACTGACTTGTGTTCAAGGCCAGCTATTTATACACGGAAAGAAATTACGACAATATTCTAGAAAAAGCCGGAGCATTCTGTTCATTCATAACTTTGAAGTAATCTATTGAGAAAGTTCTAGCAATAAAAAGAAAAAGAAAAAAAAAGAAAACACTCCGAGCGAAAAATGTCTTCACGCTTATTAAATGCAGGGCAAGTGTAAAAACTACAAAACGTTACAAGGCCGGTATACAAGTGATAAAAGTGATATCTTCAGATACTTTTGCAACATGACGTCAGATAAAACCAAAACTAATGAAAATGATGCAAGGCAGGAAAAACAACAACTATTTACAAGATTTGTAACATTGCCCCCTTCCCAAGGACTGCACGTCCCGGGCAGTACAATCCCCAGAAAGGAAGCAAAGGAAAATTTACAGGTGCACACATTACATGATGACCAATCATAAACATGATAAACAATAACAATGAGAACATGAAAGAAATAATAACATTGATGAAGTAATATTACAGACAATTAAAGGCAAAAGTTATATACAAAATTTACAAACAAATTACCATGGTAGCTTTAGATTTACTTTACGAACTATGGCCATAGTATGGGGCTAGCCGATCATAATGGACAACCCTAGGTTTTGAATGTGATGACTTCTGGATCCTCACTACGACGTCGTTCAGCCGGTGGAGAACTGTGTAAGGTCCATCCCAATGCGACTGCAATTTGGGTGACAGACCTTTACGTCGGATGGGATTCCATAGCCATACTTTGTCACCTTCTTGAAAGTCATGACCAGTGGACCTTGTGTCGTATCGGGTCTTCATCTTCTCCGTCGTGATGTTGATTCGCTCCCGTGCGAAGTGATGAACGTCCTCCAACCGGGCCTGGAGATCCTGGACGTATTCCTCAGGCGGTGAAGGCGCATCTGGAGGGAGACCGAAGACGAGATCACAAGGTAGCCGAAGATCTCGGCCGAAGAGCATCTGTGATGGGGAATATCCGGTGGTCTCGTGGACAGCACTGCGATAGGCCAGCAGAAACAGAGGAAGTTTCTTGTCCCAATCCTGTTAATTTTTGGAGACCATAAGCGAGAGATTATTAAGGATTGTCCTGTTGAATCTCTCCACCATGCCGTCCGATTGTGGGTGTAGTGGTGTCGTTCGAGTTTTCTCAATTTTGAGGATTTTACATAGGCCCTTAAACACAGCAGAGATGAAGTTTCTCCCCTGATCGGAGTGGATCTGCAAAGGTGTCCCATATCTCGAGATCCAATGCTGGA
>JAXGGA010020402.1:0-18358 GCA_038373865.1 Uloborus plumipes | reverse complement strand
TATTCCCCTTTCAACATGTCTTCCACTTTATTTCTTTTATAAAATATCTCCTCTGTGTGCGGGGAGAGGCGGAAAAAAATAATAACAACAAATAATAATAAGAAAAATAATAATAATAATAACCCAAACGAATAAACGAATATACAGAGAAAAGGGATATATTGCCGGCCACCTTGTCTAGTGGTCAGAGCAGTCTGCCACAGATGGTGTGGTCCCGGGTTCAAGTCCCTGCTTGGGCATGGATGTGCTTTCTCTCTCCTGTCCTTGTCCTTTCTTTGTGTGAATGTTGTGTGTTGTTGTGAAAGGTTGCCTACCCTATAAACGGGTAAACTATGGCATGCGGGTCATTCCATGTCAAGTGATCCAACGTTTTTTACCTTACATTTTTGTATTTCTTTCAAATTTGGCTCATCAATTGTACCCCTTGAGGTAATCAAAAGTCTCAATTTTTAGATTTTTATCTCTATTATTTCTTCATTTATGAGACTTTGAACTTTGGAAAAACCCTCGTTTTTCCATGGATAAGGGAACGTAAAAGAGACAATAACTCGGCACCAAATATAGATAGAACGATTTGGTAAATGGCATTTTAAAGTACGTTAGTTGCCGCTTAATTTGACATGCAACATGACTAATTTGATAAAAATTTTCTTTTTCAAAAAATGAAATTTATATTTAAAATTTAAATTTCTCGAAAAACATATAATGAATTTTTTTCAAAAAATTTTCAAAAATTCTTGTGTATTTTATCTATGTTTGCACTAATTTTTAGATTGGGATCTCAATGGGATCATATTTTTTTGAATTTTTGAATAAAACTGTATAGGAAAAAAATGATATTTTTTAGATTCTATTTATTTAAATACTAAGTTATCTTGCTTGTGATGGTTTAAAAAGTAGTAAACAAGCATGAATATGTTTAAAGTGAGCTGGAATGAGCTTATAGAATTGTCAGGTTCAGCCCCTCACCCCTTCCTCCCCCGCAAAACCACTCTTTTTAATTCAAAACTGTTCAAAATGTTAAAAAAAAAACTCTTTGATACAAAATGAATAGTAAACTTATTTAAAGTTGGTAAATGGGTTTCCTTATAACTAGACGAAGTATCCCCTCCTCCACCCAAATATACCATTAACGCTGTACTATTATGACATCTAACCTGGGGATTGAATTGACTACGTATTATTTTTACTCTAGGTAAGTGAGCTAGCATTAACTTGTAAATTGGTCAGCTCCCCTCCCTTCCTTCCGACCCAACCATTTTTCCCCCCAAACTGTTTCAAATGCTAAAAAAAACCTTTTTGATACAAAATGAACAGTAAACTTATTTAAAGTTGGTAAATGGGTTTCCTTATAACAAGGCAAAGTAAAACCCTTCCCCCACACAAATATACCATTAACGCTACACTAATATGACGTCTCACCTGGGGATTGATTTGAGGATTATTTTCCCCTAGGTATATATTGTTTTTCAGACGAAGTGTTTCTTTTTTCAATCCGACCTTCACAAATTGTACTTCCATTCAATATCTGAATTTAAACTTATGATTCATTTCATCCCCTCCCCAGCACCAATCTTCAATTTTGGAGGAAGAAAAGAAACGGTTCGCCCAAGATCATAGCAAACAGCAAAATAGCACTGTTTCCCTTTGTTCTCATAATGTTTTCCCATTATTTTCACACAAAACTGAAAAGAAATCAAAGTATCAGGTTATATGTCAGTCCCCATCACTGCCTTTCCTTTCTCTTATTGGACAAAGCTCATGAGCTAATAGGAAAGAGTAACAAACAGAACAAACTGAAACACTACCAGACATCAGTAGAGACTAAGGCTTTGAAATGGGGTTAGGCGGGATGATAAAAAAATAAAAGTTTGGAGCTGGAAGGCAGGAAAAGGGGAGGAGCAATCTGTACAGAAGTTAAACAACATGAGAGGTTATGATCAAAAAAGCAGTGTTTGTTTAATATATGTAAAAAGATATGTCTTGCTGCATTACTTTCCTTTACAACAAAATGAAAAAGAACACAAACAATTAAAAAAATTAAATAACAGCTGCACACTAGATAATGTGGGAAGATAGTTATGGGGACACAGACATATGATCTGATATTTTGATTTATTTTCAGTTTTGTGCGAAAAGAATAGAAAAAACAATGAGAACAAGGAGAAACAGTGCTATTTTGCTGTTTGCTATGATCTTAGGGCGACTCATTTATTTCCACCTTCAAAATTGAAGATTGGTGCTGGGGTAGGAGATGAAATGAATTATAAAGTTAAATTTCAGATATTGAATGGAAGTACACTTTGAAGTTCGGATCGAAAAGAAACACTTCGTCTGAAAAACAATATATATACCTAGGGTGAAAATAATCCTCAATTCAATGCTGAGGTTGGACGTCATATTAGTATAGTGTGAATGGTATATTTGGGTGGGGAGGGGGATACTTCGTCTAGTTATAAGGGAACCCATTTACCAACTTTAAATAAGTTTACTATTCATTTTGTATCAAAGAGTTTTTTTTAAAACATATTGAACAGTTTTGAAAAAGAAAGAGTGGTTGAGCAGGGGTGGGAGGGGGATGAACCTGACAAATCTATAAGCTCATGCCAGCTCACTTTAAACATATTCATGTTTATTTACTACTTTTTAGACCATCACAAGCCAGACAACTTAGTATTTAAATAAATAGAATCTAAAAAATATAATTTTTTTCCTAAACAGTTTTATTCAAAAATTCAAAAAAATATGATCCTATTAAGATCCCAATCTAAAAATTGGTGCAAACATAGATAAAATACACAAGAATTTTTGAAATTTTTTTGAAAAAAATTCATTATATGTTTTTCGGGAAATTTAAATTTGAAATTTAAATTTCATTTTTTGAAAAAGAAAAGTTTTATCAAATTAGTCATGTTGCATATCAGATTAAGCGGCAACTAACGTACTTTAAAATGCCATTTACCAAATCGTTCTATCTATATTTTATTCTATCTATAGCCGAGTTATGGCCCCTTTTACGTTCCCTTATCCATGGAAAAACGAGGGTTTTTCCAAAGTTCAAAGTCTCATAAATGAAGAAATAATAGAGATAAAAATCTAAAAATTGAGACTTTTGATTACCTCAAGGGGTACAATTGATGAGCCGACACAGTCACTCGACACGTGGATAACTCGACTACCTCGGTAAGTCGACATTTATGTTTCTATTATATGATCCAATATTAATTTCAATTAGTGAAAACCACTCTAACTTACACACATTTACGAAAACCCCTTTAAGTCGACACCCACTTACTATTTTAGCCCACTTTTTGCTACCGATATTCTTTCACATTTCTTAGCATTTTGCGGCTTCTGAGTCTGACAATTGACTTTTTTCTCGAAAAAAAAATTATCTTAGAAAATTTCCCTTTGTACTCAGAAGAGTCAGACACCACACACTGCTGTTAGTGCAGCCCGAGGGTCAGGAAGGGCTCGAAGCAATCTACCCAAGGTCCCGAGAGAAACAGGACATATCACGTGTTTTTTTTTTTTTTTTTTCTTTCTTTTCAAACAAGTGAGTTGGTCTCTTTAATAGACCTGTTTGACAAGAAGCTGTTATCTCCTATAAAATTATGTATTAATTCCTATTAAGGTTTTCAAAATTGTTCTATTTATTTTATGTACTTAAAAAAAAAGAAAGAAAGGAAGGAATGAAGGAAAGGGGGGAAAATGTACCGGAATAAATTTTTATAACATGAATGGCATAGAACATGAGTGGACACCACTCGGTAAGTGGACACCCGCTTAACTGGACATATTTTCGTGGTCCCGTGGGGTGACGAGTTACCGATGTATATCTGTAATTAAGATAAATTACATCTGTTCCTAAATGAATAATTTAGGAATTTGTAATAAAAATTACAGAGAAAAATGCATCACAATAGATATGCGAGTGTGCGTGCGGTTTTTGCTCATACTAAGTTCTTCTTACTTTATTTCTTTCTTTTATTTCTTTTCTTTTTTTTTTTTCTTTTTTTTCTTTTTTTTTTTTGAAGAAGGCGCTGTTTCTGCTCCCGAAACACGTGTCTCCAAAACTTATTGCTGTTTGGGCAATTTTGACATTGCTTTTTTGATTCTGTCGAGAATGCTGTTACGTCTCCTACTTTTTGTACATAAAAGGAAGTAAATTACTTCTGCTTCCTCATGAAAACTACCGTATAAGGCAATTCAAATCAAATAATACGCTAGGGTAATAGAAATTGCATTATCCTAAGAGTGCTACAAGGGTAAAAAAAAGTTTGAGACACATTAATTTATAGGAGAGGGAGATAAAGTTAAGGGGGGGGGGAATAATAAAAATAATAAAGAAAGAAAAAAGAAATGCATACCTTTACGATTATTGCAATTTAATGTAATATTTCACCCAGGAGAAAACAAAGAAATAGTTTTTCCCTCTCGACATATTCATAATCTCAAAACTCCTAAATTAATTTGCTTTAATTTTTGAGTTAAACTTTGCTTAATTTTTAATCACCGCTCTCATTGTTCGAAATTAATATGCGTTAACAATTCCTAAAGTAACTTCCATTTAAAACTCCTTAACTGTCTTCCAGACTATAATTTCCGTTTTTCTACTTTCCCGTTTTTAATTGCTGCTGTGAATGGACATGGAGAACTCAGTAATTATAACTGAATAAGACTTTTCATGAGATCAGTTTTGCCTCAACTTCTCTCGTTTCTTTTTGAAAGCCATAAATTTCATGAACTTTGAGATGAGTCAATTAAAATTAATACTGTTTTCGAATCAGACTTGCATAAATTGCTTAATTGCATTACTTCTTAAAAGGTATGACTTCTATAAAGTGCAATTTTAGTGTAAAGTTTTTCCTTCTTTTATTGTTCATTGACTCCGTAATTCGTATTGCAATTATTATGCATTTACAAATTGGATTAAAAAGAAATAAATAATAACGATTAAAAAAAAACGTAACTATGCATGCTTTATAATGCAGGTAAATTAAGTTTAGAAAATCGTTAATAATAGCAGAAATTATTTATTTATTTATTTAATGAATTTATTATTTTTCTTTTGAGAAGAAGTATTGTAAATTAAAAATCTGTACTAGAAACAGGCCGGTCAATTCGAATTTTTTAGAAGGGGGGGGGGGAAGCAAAGGGTATATACGCAATGTTATCTATATTTTTTTATTTGAAAATAGAGCTTTAATTAAAGAATACACTTTTTCTCATTCTGTGAGAAGTGAAGAAATTCACACTTAATTAAAAAAATCCATTGCTTGAAAAAAATTGCTTTTTTTTTATTGTTAAAAGTATAATAAAACGCACCAAAATTCGAGAAAATTGTAGAATTTTTATTATTTATTTATTTATTTATTTTTGCGTCTTTAAGATGTCCTTATTATGAAAAAAAAAGGAGTTTGTTTTAAACTGATTTACCTTTCTTGTTAACACTAGGATCTACGGAGCAATTTGAATTCAATATAAATACTGTTCCAGCAACGCTTCAAGAAATAGAAAACATGTTATAATTCGCATGAGATTGATCAATTTATGGAATTTGAAGCATTTCATTTTTCTCTCAAAAGAGCTCAAAACAATCTTATTTTTGGCATTAAAAATTTGTCAGAATCCTATTCTTTTATTCCTTTTCTGGATTTAATCATTCTAAATATGCATTTATTTATTTATTTTGACTTATTCCACAACCAATTTTAAAAAAAGTTTATTTTTCTTATGCAATAGTTTGAAATTACGTGTGTTTTTAGAGAAATTGTTAAAACTGTTCTTGCTTTCTGTTTTTTTTTTTTTTTTTTTTTTTTTTTTTTCAGATTTGAAACTTCACAGTGGTTGAACCTTTTTTAATAGCTATCTTATAATTTGCGTTTTCTACATTTGTATGCTTAAATTACATTTTAAAAAGTGCTTGAATTTAAATAGTTCCTATTTTAAAAGAGAAAATAAAATGTCAAAATCACATTTCTATGTGATTGGCTAATTCATTGGTCTACAAGGACAGACTTGTTATTGTGAATTCTTTTGGGAAAAGTTAAATGAAGCTTAGGAAATAGCATATTATGGTGCGATTCTTAATCTTTAAAATTTCGAGCTATGCTGGGACACCGTTAGAGGCTAATTCAGAGCAAATTCTTAAAAAGAACACAAAGTTCAACAGATACCAGGAAAAAGTCATGCGTAGGTTTATCAATTTCAAAAATATTTAAGTTAGGCAGAACTCATTTTGGAGTTAATTTCTTACAACTTTGCATAATTTGAAAGAGTGAGTTAAAGGTATGATCACTCGCTCAGTGGCAAACAGCAAACATTACAACGCATTCGTTTGTACGCAATTTCACGAAATATTTACGAAATAAATGCACAGTTTCTGCATGAAACTGCCTCAGTATTCTCAAGTATTTAGCAGTAGATGTTTATTTCTTCATCAGTTATGTGACGGGCTGTTTTACGTCAAAATGAAGGAAACAACATTATAATGAAGTTAGAGATAAAGTTGTTCATTTCATGAAAACTCGAGCGTCTGCTTTTCTTTTCTTTTTTTCCAACATCGTTAATTAATAAATTTCTTTTCTAATTGATTAATTAACTAATGCTCAGGAAATAGGGGAGAGGGTTCAGACGATATAGAATTTAGTGCTGTTCTGGGAGTTTTAGTTGCAAGTTGACATGAGAAGTTGAGTATTGACGAAATGAAGCTCTTTCATCTCCATGTCCTTCTTTCTTTTGTCTTTTTTCTCGTTTATTTTCATCACATAATTTTACTATGATTTCCACTAAATAAATATATTTTAAAAAGTTTGAAAACGAAAAGAAATACTAAGCAAACGAGTCAGAAATTCATGGTAAATTGACGGAAAAATGAAAATGTTCCCCACGTAAGCAGGGGAACTACTGCCTTGCTTGTGTTCGAGCTTCATTAAGTTCTTCAGTTAACGCACGTGAGGTAACTTCTAGAACACGGCTTACATGAATGGTCTAACCTGAATCAAAAGTATGACCTTTCCTGTTGTAAACTAAAATTGTACCAAATTGCCACTAATTGATGCCCTCACTTTGAAGGGCTACAGAAATTAACAGTATTTCAATGTTATTCAAGGAAAAAGAAACTACTTGAAAAGAAAGAAACAAAATTTATATTGTTCAAAAAAAAAAAAAAAAAGGAGGAGAGAGGAATCGTTATTTAGATGTAAAAGCTCTCCAGTATATGTGTACACCATTTCCATCACAATAAGCAAGAAAAGACAAACAGGAAAAAATTCACAAGTAAAGGCAAAGAAAAGTAATTACCACACCAAAAAAAAACAAGAAGTTCTGTCAAGAACTAAACGAGCCTACTTTCCCGTACATCGACATCGGCATTCTAGCATCTGATCATTATTCTCTTGATTATCTAAGACTAAAAATTATGTCAAACATACCTTTTTAGCACTTGTAGCTGATTTCTAAAAGCAAAAAGCTCTCATCAGATGAAATAGACACATAAAAAGTAAATAAATGAATAAATAAAGTTTTGTCGCACCTTTTAAAGAATGTCACTGTTACAGTTCTTCCGTAGAAAAATTACTCAATTGTTTTCAAAAAAAAAATTAAAAGTACAAAGTACATCAAAACAAATTTTATCAAAGAAAGAAAAAAAAAAGAAAAAAAGAAGAAAAAAAAACTCGTCCGTTGATAAAATGTCTCGAATTTCACTTTTAATCCGTTGCCAGTTGTTAAATATAAATAAAGAATAAAATGCCCTCGTGAATGAAACATTTTTGTTACAAAAAAAATCGTCTGCCAAAAAAAAAAATAATAATAATAATAAATTCAATAAAACAAATGAATAAATAAACAAAAAATTGTCTGCACAGTCAGTCATTTTTTTTCGGACTGTTTACTCAAAAGTTATTAGGGGTGACAGCTTGCTTGAGCGGTTCAATGTTGAACGAAAAATTGTTCAAATCGGAAATGTAAATACGGGAATGAAGTATCCTTGAAAAGTTCTTTCCAACAAAAAAAAGTTTGTTCAAATCGGACTGTTCATTAAAAAGTTAGTATCGCGGGACCGGTTATTTGAGCGGCTCAAAGTTGAACCAAAAATTGTTCAAATCGAAAAATCAAATATGGGAATGAGCTGTACTCGCCGAGATCTTTCCAACAAAAAAAAGTTTGTCCAAATCGGAATGTTCATTCAAAAGTTATTAGGGGGGGACAGACAGACAGACAGACAGACCGACCGACCGACGCACAAATTCCCCATCTCAATACCCTACTTTCAAATTTTTAATTTTTCGATATTCATTTCACCTTTTTATTTTTTAACTTGGCATTATTTTTCGGACTTGGCGATATTTTTTTTAACTTGGCGATATTTTTTGGACTTGGCGATATTTTTTTTAACTTGGCGATATTTTTTGGACTTGGCGATATTTTTTTTAATTTGGCGATATTTTTTTTAACTTGGCGATATTTTTTGGACTTGGCGATATTTTTTAGATGCATTAAGCCACTTTTAATACTTTTTTCGTCTTGCTTTTATTTTTAACGGGAAAGTAGGCTAAAAAAAAGGAATCTGTGCGGGAGAAAATAAAATGAAAGAAATAAAATAATTATCCCAGTAAATTTATCTTCGAAATTCGATAATAACTGAATTTTATAAAGGGAGTGCAGAATCTAGGTTACAATTAAATATTTTTTACTTTTAAAGGAAAAAAAAGTTTTCCGAGTCCTATACAACCAGTCTTCAAATTTTACCTTAAAAACTATCCCTTCCACTAGAGCCGCTATATAGACAGGCCGACGCATCAAGCTTAAGTTTCACCACTTTGGATCCAACTCATTAACTTTCACTTTCATTTTTCATTGTTGCGGAATTAGGGTTACCAGAGCAAAGTTTCGGGACATTGCCAAGCTTTGTTAAATTAACGTGAAAAGTTACCAAAAAGCGATAACTCGCCAGAAAAGACAATCCTCACACACGCGCTGGATCCAAAGTGGTCAAACTTAATCTTGATGCGTCGGCTTGTCTATATAGGGGCCTTACCTTCCACCATCGGTTTAAATCAGCAAGCGTGTACTTAATACCTTGAAATCAAGACAAATCAATTTGAAAGAACTTCCCACATGAGGTAACTATCCCAGTAAACCATTGTATCTTCGAAATTCGATTGCTAAAATTAGTGACATGATTATAGAATAAATAAAATTATTTCATTTTCTAATTAGGTTACAATGAAATATTTTTCACTTTATAAGAAAAAAAAGTCTTCATCTCCCATACGACCGATACGAGTCCCATAAGACCAATCTTCAAATTTTACCTTAAAAACAATCCCCTCCACCATCGGTTCAACCCAACACGTGCTTACTTAATAACTTAAAATTCAGACAGAATCTATTTAAAAGAACTTCCTCCATTTATTCCTCCTGCACACCGCAAGAAATGAACTGTTGTTTTTACAGTATAATACTGGCAGCCGAGGTTCCAATTTAAAACTGTAAAATGCACAGTAATAAACTGTAAAACTAGCAATTTTACAGTTTATCGCCGTAAAATTCAATTGTAGTACACTGTAAAAATAACAGTATAATACTAGAAGCAGAGGTTCTAGTTTAAAACTGTAAAATGCTTGGTAATAAACTGTCAAAGTAGCAGCTTCACAGTTTATTACTGTAAAAGTAGAAATTTTAGTTTATTACTGTAAAAATAAAAATGTTTACAATTTATTACTGTAAAAATAGAAATTTTAGTTTAATACTGTAAAAGTAGAAATTTTACAGTTTATTACTGTAAAAGTAAAAATGTTTACAGTTTATTACTATAAAATAAGCTGAATTATACTGTGAAAACGACATTCATTCTTGGCAGTGCACCGTTCTCGAACTTTTACCATTCGAATTTGTGGCTGACCCCCCAAATCGTGGATATAGAATTTCCTCGTCCGTCGAGTGCCTAGCAGCGCCTGTTCTGTCCTCTCACAATGGTCATTCCGCACCCCAAGGAGACGCGTATAGATTTTCCTCCCAGAATTCCGTTCCTCTGGATACGAAAATTCAATACCTTCCCCAAGCTTTTGCCCGAATTTCCAGTCCTTACGACCTGTATCACCCCTCTCACCACCCCTTTCCCCAGAATGAGCTATCCCTCGTGAATTATATCCACAATCTGTGTTGTGGCCTTTAGGATTTGCAAGGCCAGCTCTAAAATCTCAACTGATAAGACATCGTGTAATTAATATTAATTGCTCGACAATGATTTGCATTAAATATAGATGTCAAAATGCTTTTATCACACTTTGGACTGATTCTTCGCTCTGAAATACCAATTTCAATAATCAAAGGCTATAATAATGCCATAGGTAGGTAAAGGGCAGCATATTCAAATTTTTCTTTCACACCCCCTTATCCCCCCCCTTTTTTTATTATTTATTGTACCACAGTAAATAAAGCACAGAAAAACTTCAAATTCAGCCATTTCCCTTTGTCAGTATGGAATCAAAAGCGCTTCTTCAAATATATCTTAAAAACTCATTTCGGTAGATTTTCTGATATTAACTATAGGGATGCACCGATTAATCGGTACTGCCGATTAATACGGCAGTACCGATTAATCAGCTATAATCAACCACGTAGCCGATTATTAATAATCGGCAAAATCGGGCAGATTAATCGACATTTTTTTTAAAATTGGTATTCTTCAAAGTATACCTTCACTAAGAAACTATGATGAATATTTTATTATCAGAAATAATAATCCTCACAGTTGATATAAAAAATTTTGTAAAATAATCCCTCTACTTTAAATAAATATACATAGACAAGGTTGCAACATTTTTCTTGTGGCGACAATTTTCTCCTTAGTACAGTGCTTTTAGATAACCTCTAATTTTCACGAAGAATAAAAGTCTTGAATTAAATTGCTACTAACTATTAAAAAATTTTAATTAAAAGTACCCCTAAATTGAGAGTGCTCACCACAGACTCCCCCTCCCCATTTTTTGAATTTTTTTGTCCAATTAACATAATTAACAATATGTTAATATAATATTATTGACAATAATATGAAAATTGGTTCAAAGAAATTTGATAAAATATTGAAATTATTTTGTGAAAATGAGAAAATGGAAAAAAAAAATCTTCTCTCGGAAATACATTACTTACTATTTCTAAACTCGGAATTGTATAAGAGAGAAAAAGCAGTGATGGTAAAATCGGTAGCACTAAAAACAATCTTCCTCATCATTAATCGGCTCAGCCGATTAATCGGCCGATTATCAACAACCTATTAATCGGTAATCGGTAATCGGTCAATTTGCTTATCGGTGCATCCCTAATTAACTATACATTTTTTACACTCTCACTTCGTTTTGCTTTTCATGACGTATTAAGCGTGCTAACTAGAAAATTTAATTTATTTCAAGACGCGAGATAAATACAGATAAACACATTAAACATCCATTCGAACCTTGGGCAGTGGCATAAGGCACAAGGCCGAAATCGAAAGTTCTGTATTTAAATCACGATCAAGTGTTTTCTTTGCTTAGAATCACGTTAAAATGGCTCAAACTCATACCATGAAATTAGTTCACAATATCATTAATTTCATTACTAATCTAAAAAGTGCTATTGATTTTTCTAGCTACAGTTTTGCAAGATATGACCAACTTTTTGCCAATAAAAATTTGTTCTTAAAAGTTCTAACTTGAAATGCTTTGAAAAGCAGCTAAAAATGTCCTGAACTCACTTTTAATTCTATTTTATAAACATAAATTCTGAAGTATTTTATAATGTGCTTATGTGCAAGATGGTGGAGATTTGAGTATATACAGGACGAACACGATTTAGAAATTTTAGGACACCAGTTCATGCTCATCTCTAGCGATGAGACGTCCATGAACAGAAGAAAGTGGCCAGTCCTCAGCAATGGTAAATCAAGAGGTCTACACTAAAGAATGAACCGTTGTTTTTACAGTATAATACTGACAGCCAAGGTTCCAATTTAAAACTGTAAAATGCACAGTAATAAACTGTAAAACTAGCAATTTAACAGTTTCTTACTGTAAAGTTTGTAATTTTACAGTTTATTGCCATAAAAGTTAGCTTTATTATACTGTAGAAACAACATTATAATACTAACAGTAGAGGTTCCAGCTTTAAAACTGTTAAATGCAAGGCAATAAACTGTTAAATTAGCAATTTACAGTTTATTACTGTAAAATTAGCAGTTTTACAGTTTAGTCCTGTAAAAGTAGCAATTTTTACTGTTTATTACTGTAAAATTAGCTGTATTATGCTGTAAAAAAACATTCATTTGTTCCAGTGTAGTGGCCGGGCCAATCCTCTAATTGAACTTATAGTTTCTGATGTCGTTGAATAAAATGACTAGAAAAAAAAAAACTCTTTTTGGAATGAGAAAAATAATTTTAAAAAAATAAAAAGAAAACTTTTTTCTAGGCAAGGATGCAGATCCTCATCTCCCGAAGAGAAATGGAGCATCCTCCTACCCAAATACCACGAGACCCCCGCAAGAGTGAGAGCCCCTCAAAACAGAGAAAAATACCTCCGAAAACAGTGAACTAAATATTTCGATTCTCACCCCCATCACAAAACAAAATGCACAACAAAATTAGGATCTTCAACTTTTCTTCTGGAAAAGTTTTAATGATTTTAAAATGAATTTGAATATGAAGGGTCAGGGGGAAAAACCACGGTAGTCCACTTTTTGTTGAATTTAAACTGATGCTACCACCTGTTAGAAAAATAAGTGTAATTTTGATTAGTATATGCAATATTCGTGAAAAAACACTGTAGTCCATCATGTATTATTGTCATTTTAGAACAAGTATACTGGGGAAGTTTATGAGTTCGTAAAGTTTAAATTTCGTTTTTCTCAAAATGAATCAAATGTGACTATCGTGGTTTTTCCCCCTGACCTTTCATATACATTATGAAGTAACAGAGTTAGCAACGTTCTTTTTACTCAGGGACTAAATATTTTGTAGTTTCAGTGAGTACATGTACACTGCGAAAAAAAAACCTGTTGTTTTAGTATGATAATGACAGCAGAGGTTCCAATTTAAAACTGTAAAATGCACTGCAATAAACTGAAACTAGCAATTTTACAGTCCACCATTGTAAAATTTGCTGTATTATAGTGTAAAAACAATATCTTTTTTTTTTTGTTGTTGTAGAATTTTTTCAGAGTGCATGAGCTTTTAACACATCTTACTGATGAATAAATGCTCACATTTGTGAAAAATCTCCAAAATTTTCTCTATGCTGAAATATTATTTCATTTATGCTGTCATACTTGTTTAGAACACTTGACTAGTTGAAATCTTTTGAAGCTTTATTACAATTGTTGCAAATTTTTATTAAATTTAAATTTTATTTATTTATTTTCTGTGTTCTGTTTTGTTAGATTTCATTATTTTTGCTCCTGCAACACAAAGCGATTTTTCAAACGATAGTAACTCTTTACGCCCGATTTCTAGCACTTATATTTGTGAAAAATGACATTATAGCTCAAAACTGAGCTGTCGTATCAGACAATTTTATTTCATTTTAAACTGTGCAAATAGTTATAAATTAAATAATTATTTTCCAGATTTCGAACAAACACCTGCATGCAAGAATTCTCAATTTTTACTCTGACCCCTTCCCGAACTACCTCCAAACCGGATAAATCAATGCTTTTCATTAGTTCGGCCGGCAGAGTGATGAATAGAAGCCTCTGAGGCGCCGCCAATAGCGTCGGGCCACTGAACACCATCCGCGCTTCCGATTGGCTCATTAAGGCGTCAATCAGAAATCGTTACAGCCGCGCAAGCGCACTAACGCTTTCTCCATCGGTGATAATGGCAAAGCGGCAAGAGAATTCAAGATGGCGGTTAGAACGTGTGGTTCTGCCACCCAGTAAGAGGGGGCACATCCCCCCCATTCCCTCCCCTTGCTGTATGGGGGAATAGATTTAATTTATTCTTAATGTGACCTGTGAAGCGTGTACGCCTTACGGCTGCTCCAGGAAGTAGTATTTATTATTATCATGCTTTTTATTTTTTTTTTAGTTCAAGATTCGCTATTACGAATAAAAGACTGCAGTTGTTGAAAAATAGTGTTTCATAAAAGAAAGATTTTTCACCGAGTTTTCTCTTCTATTCTCTCCCCTCCTCTTCCCTTATTCATTTATTCTCTGTAGAGAGTAAAATGTTCCACGCTTGGAACAGATGTTGGTCTCCCACGCCGTTTTTATTTCTTTCAGAATATTTTTACTTTTCACTCATGTTTAGCTTCGAAACTTTATCTTGTAAATGTGTAACTTGAGCGTGCACATTAAAAATTTGGAGAAGTACCAGAAGAAAAATTGTTCTTTAAAATGAAGCAGGGTATTTGTATAAATTGAGGTTACTCGTCGCAAAAACATGTTCTAACAACAGCTCATAAAGCAGAGATTAATTTATACATCAGAGAATGTACAGTAGTTAAAAATCAGTTTTAAATATCGAAAATAAAGGGTTTTGAGAAATTAAGGACGTTATAGCTTAAAATATTTAATATCTAAAAGAATAAAATTGATGTACTTTCCTAACTAAATTTTGTTTTATTAATTAAATAGGGTGTATTAAAGTATGGAAACAGATACCACACAATCGTGACAGCGTCGGGAATAAACGATATGAATGAAATTCACCCATAAAAAGAAAATAATCTTGATTTGAAATCAACAAGAAGATGAACGCAAATTCATTAGTTTAATAGAAGCCGTTAAATGAAGCAAGAACAAGAAAATGAACGCAACTTCATCAGTTTAATAGAAGCTGTTAAATAAAGTAGGTGTTATGCCAATCTCACCCTTGAGTGCTTGAAATTAATGGTTTTCTATTTCAAAGATCCAAAACAAGAGGTACCTTATAGTTTTATTGCAATAGTTATTCTAGCGCAATTTTATGTATTAAAATACTAAAATAAAGGGAGTCAACCTTAGAGGCAACGCGTCGATCTCAAACCCATTTTGAGTCGCTCGCAGCAATATTTTGAATTAACTGCTTTTGAATTAGCTATTTATATTTTTGATCAGCTAGCATACTTTTCTCCACGATACCCCACCTCTTAGCTTAAAGCCTTAGGTTATTTTACCCTTTCCAAAGGTGTTAAGTTACAGCAGGGCTTTATTTCTGATTAAAAAAAGGTGCTTATGGCCGAAGCATCTAATAAGTAAAAGTTTAAGAAAATTAAAAAAAAAAAAGACACACACACACATAAGAGCTGAGCTTAATTGCAGATATTTACTGATATTTGCCTTGTTCTGAGGTATTAACTTCACGGCTTAATTCCTAACAAAAGAAATGCGTAAACAGCAAGAATTTAGTCGCATTCTTAAATATTTACATTAAAGCTTTTTAAAATGAAAAGAAAAAAGTACAGGAACTCACTTTCTTGAAACTTCAGCTCCGAGGTAATTAGATATGAGTTTTTTTTTTTACTTATTAAATACATTACGCCAGACTGATATTATTTATTTCATTTATTCATTTAACTTCTTTTTTGTGATATTTCTTCAAATGGACATAATTGTATATTGATTCATATTAAGTTTTTCGTCATGTAACATTAATCAGTGAAAAGTTCATATGATTTCGGATCCTAATTCATAAAAGAAAAAATCAACACTGCATTGCTTTTTTAAAATTATTTTCAGTACAAGTGATTGAAGTTATTATTATTATTATTATTTTGCAGGCAGTCCTGACGAATTTTGAACTTCCGTGCCATTAATGAACAACGTGACATTTTGAGTGAAAAATAAATGAGGAAGTTTGGCCAGCTGATGAACTCTGAAACGACAGCTGCAACTTCGTTGAATAATATGAATGTAAACAAAGAGCATACAATGTAAGAGGGAAGGGTGGATATTTCATTTACATGAATTTCATAGACTTCATAATTTAATCAATTTATAATAAAGTCATAAGCAAATGAATTTTTTTCCTTTTTGTTTTGTCACACAATTTAAAATTATATTTTTACCTTTCAATGATAAGCAAACTGTGACATAGAACAGAAATCTGAGAAAAATTGTTCAAAATTTTTTAAAAATGACCCGTTGAAATGCATAAAATTTGTGTAATATAAATCATTGTATAAAAGTGCGCATTATTTGTATATTAATTGAATTGCTTATTTATGTAGTGTGCATTATTACGTATTTTTTCTGCATAATGTGCAGGCATGTTCCTAAAAAAATTGTACAATGAAAACAATAAAGCAAGTTAATATTTCGTACTAATTATTGTAGTATTTAAAGTTTCTGAGGTAATGTTCAAACTTACGACAATTGTATTGAAAATCAAGATATTATTCATACATCACAACACTATTTTCAGTTACATTTACAACTAGCTGACCCGGCGAACTCTGTTCTGCCTTATAATAAATAAGCAAATTTTTGAATTTATTAAGTATTTTTTATTAAAAATTCCAAAAAGAAATTAAGTACCTACATTAATCATTCATTATTGTTTCTGTATTTACAACCTATTTTACTGCGCTCCAGAAGCTGTCAGAACATGTGCTTTATTGTCGCCCGGCGACAGAGGCTCAAAAAAGGCTTAGTTAAAAAGATAATTTTTTCTGACTGCTTATAAACTGACTGATCCATCCATAAATCATTCCAAACAAACTTTTGTATAAGTAGTAAGAAGAACAGCCACTTAAATGCAGTCCAGGAGCTATCCCACCAAGCGCTTTCCGCCTCTCAGCCTCAGAGGCGTAAAAACTCTTAAGTGACAATCGTTTCCGACAGCTTATCACATATAAATTTCAAGGGAAGTAACGCGTTTGTTTATAATTTACTTCACAAAAAAGTCAAATAACACTAAACGCACCGCTAACTTACAACCTGTTTACTGCGCTCCGGAAGCTGCCAAAACGTGTGCTTTATGTCGCTCAGCCATGGAGGTGTCAAAAAAGGCTTAGTAAAAAGGCTTAGCCAAGAATACAGAAAAACTGGTAGCTAAATACATAATTTTCAATAAAAAATATATTGCGGTCATAAATTGAGATAAAGACTAACCGATCATTTAAGTTGGACCAAACAAACTGCGTGCAAAATTTGGTTAAATTCGGTTCAGTAGCAGAGGAGTCCATTGGCCACAAACACAGGGACATGTAATTTTTATATATTAAGATTGTGATGAAAGAAAAATAAACAGCTTTTACAATTTTACAATTGGAGCCACAGTGCATTCATTCATCGTACATTCGCAAGAACAATTAAATGCACACACACACACACACACACACACACACACACACACACACACACACACACACACACACACACACACACACACACACACACACACACACACACACACGAGCGTGCGCACACCGCACACATACACATTTGCAGTCATATGGATGAAACATAAAATAATTTATCGACTATAATCGCATCGAATTGATAGCGATTAGTCGGTATCTTGAGATTCGAATCTGATATCCAGACTTTTGAACAAAGATACGAGCATAATTTGCTAGCAGCAAAAGAGGCTCAACTACTGCAATTCTGCTTTCATTTTCAGTGAATTTTTATGTATCAGAAGAAATTCAGACAAATAAATTAAGTCGGCAAAATTACAAGAAAATATTAAACAGCTTTCTTTAGAGCGTCCAGAGGCTGCAGTTTCACCTTTGTATATGTTTAGTGGTTTGGAATGGCCGTAATAGAGCAGGAGGTGTAATGTGCACTTCTGATACCTTGAGCTCTATGTCCTTGCCATGATATTGACTATATGTTTGCCTCTTTTTGGAGAATTCAACAGAAAAGGAACGTGCAATTGGAGCAATCTACTCAATTCAGAACCAAATTCCCTTCCACCCTCAAAGGAGGTAAACATTGTCAAGGCTTACCGTTTCAGAGGAGTATTATAGCGCTCCTCTGGTAAGTTGACCTCCGACATTGACTATGCTTACCTCTTTTTTGGACTACAGGGAAGGTAATTTGCGCTGAAACAAGTTGGGTCTTTTTCATAGTCATTTTGAAAAATTGTTCCAACTCCAAATCCACAACAGTTACCCTACCGCCGAAAAAGAGTTAAACATTGTCAATGCCGGAGCTCAGCATCTCAGAGGAGCACCGTAATAGATAGTCAACCTTCCATAAAATCTGAGTTGACTTTCAGAAACTGGGGGCCAAGACCCGATCAAGCCTTTGTGATGCCCAGGTCCTGATAAAATTTTGGTACCCCTCTCACAAGAAAATACTTACATTTTCTATAAGTAGTTGTTTCAAAAGAGGGGAAGAAATTGCCCCATTTTGGTGCCCCTAAAGTTGTGGTACCCAGGTCCACGAACCTGT
>JAXGGA010020401.1:0-18359 GCA_038373865.1 Uloborus plumipes | reverse complement strand
ACCATCGCGCCTTTCAAATCCCCCCTACAACCCCCCCCCTTACCCATCCCCCACAACTCAATCCAATTCTAACCAACCCCCCTACTAAACCCACACTTCCAACAAATCACTAACCATTCCCTCCCCCAACATCCCCACACAATTTCCCCATCCTTCATCACTTCTTTAAACACCCTACAACTACACCTTCCCCCTCCAATCATCAAACCAACATTTAACACTACCTAACTACCTTCAATTCCAATCACCTTCCCCATATACACCTCACCCCTAACTCACCCATTTCCAACATCTACTACTATTACATATAAACCCACCTCCATCCAATCTTACACCCTAATTCTCCATAAATCCAATTTCCCCCCCCACTTTCCTCCCAAAACACAATATCAAACTCCAACACAAAACTCCAATATAAAACATATTACAACCCCCTCCCAACAAACACAATTACAACTTACAAAACCCTCACCCCCTCCCACTTACTCCAATTTTACAAATCAATCTATCCCATACCTCATCTCATAACCTCCCAATCTATTCCCCACCCATCCAATTCACACCCACATCAAAAACCTCTTAAAACTCCACCACTACACTCCACCCCCCAAACCAAAACCCCTGAAGTGAGGAACGATGAGGTTGAGGAATTGGTAGCACATTCAGAGCAACGTGCAACTAGTAATGGAAGTTGCGCAAAGTTCACTTCTGATGACCCATGTAAAAGACGTGTCCAAGGAAGATACTAGAGCTTAGTGCGATTTTCTTGAGCAGAGCACCTTCTCTTGGTGTATGTTTTCGTGTCCCAGGAGTGGTTCCTCGTGTTATATCTGTGTTAAAGATTCTTTACGGCTTCAAGTTATGGATATTTCCCAACCAGTTCAAACTTGCAGCTGGACAAACAAAAGGTATTCGTAACATATGAATGTGGTTTCTTTCACATTCTTATCGTTAATGGGAAAGAATATCTAAAAGCTGGGTTCCCAGCAACCCTTTTTGTGCAAGCACTAAAAAATGATTTGGAATATTTTTAGCGTCCTTATTCATGTAAAGAAGAAACTCAAAATATATCAGCTGTTTGATCCTGAGCATTCGAATCTTTAAGATAGGTACCAACAAGACTTTATACTACCAAAGAAACTGAGGATTGCAAGCAACAATACGGAGCGTGGCATGGCCCTTATTGAAGCATTTGTTAAGACTATCACTAACGACGAAAAACAAAGACAGTGTCTTCTTCAAGTGGTACAGGAACACAGAAAAGGTTTCAAAGTTGCAAAAAAGTAACCTTAAAAAGTATTGCAAGAATTAATGAGCGAATTACTATATATTTAATGTATTTAATTTTTTTTTATTTTTTCCGTATTTGATTAGTTTTCATACTTTTCTGCATTTCATTGGTTTTTCAGATATATAGTTCATTTTGTGATTGCACGCTTTTTTTCTTCGGAGATATAAAAAAGCAATAAAGTAACTTTATTATTATTATTATTTACGTTCGCATTTGTGCCACTATCACAAAATTTGAAGTACTCCTAAATGTAAATATAGTTTACTAAAATTTTGGGCGAATAATTCAGTGTATATAAAGGGCCTAAATAAGACGGTAAGACGAATAAAAATACAAAGGCTGCTTTTTTCTATAGATATCATTTACGATCACGTTTTTGTCAATATCACGAAATTTCAAGGCGTTTGAGCGACCTCTAAATATTAATATATTTTGCCAAAATTTTTCACAAATAATCAGTGTATATAGTGGCACAAAATAAGAGGGTAAGACGCACAAAAATACAAAGGCTACTTTTTTCTATAGATATCATTTACGATCACGTTTTTGTCAATATCACGAAATTTCAAGGCGTTTGAGCGACCTCTAAATATTAATATATTTTGCCAAAATTTTTCACAAATAATCAGTGTATATAGTGGCACAAAATAAGAGGGTAAGACGCACAAAAATACAAAGGCTACTTTTTTCTATAGATATCATTTACGATCACGTTTTTGTCAATATCACGAAATTTCAAGGCGTTTGAGCGACCTCTAAATATTAATATATTTTGCCAAAATTTTTCACAAATAATCAGTGTATATAGTGGCACAAAATAAGAGGGTAAGACGCACAAAAATACAAAGGCTACTTTTTTCTATAGATATCATTTACGATCACGTTTTTGTCAATATCACGAAATTTCAAGGCGTTTGAGCGACCTCTAAATATTGATATATTTTGCCAAAATTTTGCACAAATAATCACTGTATATAGTGGCACAAAATAAAAGGGTAAGACGCACAAAAATACAAAGTTTATTTTTTTCCATACATTTCTGAATCACCCTAATATATATATGTGTGTGTGTGTGTGTATGTAAACTTCATTTACTTATAGTGTTTTTACCATGTAAAATCGCGTAGTAGACAAAATTAATAGAATTACTACACCATAACAAGATTACTCTCTCGTTTATCGTACAAACAGGTAAAATTTTGGCAACCAACAACTGACCCATTGTTTATTTAATGCTGAATACTCCAGTGAAGCGAAGCTTTTAATTAAATTTAGAAAAACTTTACTTTCAACCACGGTCGTCGTTGGCGGGGGGGACGAGGGGGACATGTCCCCCCCAATATTTTGAAATCCTCAGAAGTCCCCCTCAATATTTTTAAATAATTTCGAAAAAAAAAAAAAAAAAAAACGAGACTTTCATTTCTAAATCAAAATTAAAACTCCAATCTAAACTAAAATAACAAAAACTTCCGTATCTACTTGAAAAACCGTCTGATTTATTTCCGCATGCAGCTGTCTCGGGCTTTCGGTGCCTTTAGCATCGTTATTGGAGCAATCATTTTTCCCCTACAAAACCTATCACTACGTAGTAAGATCCAATTCCTCCACTTAACAATAGAGACTTTCCCTTTTCCTACCCCCCCCCCCTGCTCGGACAGAGCCAGGAGAAGTAATAAATAAATCTTAGAGGGGGTTTCTTGTGCTTTCCTTGTTTAGGTCACTTCCTTTGAAGTCGAATCTGTTATCTCTCGAAGATGTGATCTAGTCCATGCTAGGGAGGGACGCAGGGGTTGAGTCCCACAGCAAACATCCCCCTTACCTTTCTTTTTTTTCCTAAGAATTACACCTCTGATTCAAAGTGAATATTATCTCCATTGACACGGGGATGCGTCACCCTCCCCGATACTTCGAAATAGTAAAAAGTCCCCCCCCCCCTCACCCAAATATTTCCATCAAATGTCGAATAACGGAATATATGTAACAGTATTCGCAAAGAGCGAATATCTTTTTTGTAGAAAGTAATTACATCAGAATCAGTCCTTCGAGAAAATGCCATTAAAAGCAGGAAACGTGACAACCTGTTATCCAAGAAATAAATTTTCTTTTGTATACTTTACCCCAGCTCAAATTTTTTTTCATGATCCTGTCTCTGATAACGACACCCATCCCTCTTTTCCTGACACTGTCCAGCTGCATCACAATGGACACTAAAAAATCTCTCTGACCACCCGCAGTGTACCACCCCCAGAGAGGAAGGGTCTTTAAATACTTAAAAGGGGCACAATGTGTCCACCTGTTTTGCCACATAATGTGAGCAAGAAATTGTTTCGGAGAACAGTTACAGAAGGATCTTCCTTCGTGAAAAGCGATTCCTTTCATAAAGCATAGTACTACCCATCGGTCCAGTACAGCATGTCCTATCCAGTAAAGAGTACCATATTTGGAAGAAATAAATCATGTAAGTTTTACTTATTTTACTGTTTTTGTTATAACATAAAAAAGATTTTACAAAATATCTTGTTAACTCTATTACCGGGAAGAGTGAGCACACGGAACGATTTTTAAGACATCAGTACCACAAAAATTACGTATGCATTGAAGGAAATACTAACGTGCCCTCAAGAGCGAATCTAGGAATTTTTCAAGGGAAGGGCAATTGGTTTTTATAACTTACATTTTATTATGTATACTGGTTCGCAAATATTAATCACAAAAGTTTCGGACTCGACTTTCGAAATATTTCCTTGTGGGAGCCCCAAACCTCCTTCCCCCAACATTTAAAACTTTTTGAGTTTCAATATCGAAAAACTACTGGTGGAGAGGTCCTCACAGGAGGGGGCGATCGCCTCCTTTGTATCCGTCCCTGTGTGCCCCTTAATGATACTACGCTAACATAAGTAGACTCTATAGATTTTCATATTACACTTAAACTGATTTTTTGCTGAAATGCTTTTTCGTATTTATGTATTTAAAATGAACTTTACAAGATATTTGATTGGAATATTTTCGATGAGCGTATACTAATCAGTATTAAGATGTTTATTTTTGATCTAAGTAATTTAAATTTTTGAACAAGTTAAATAATTACACAACAAGAGAAAATTACCTGTATTTTCGTGTTAGCTTACTATTTTCTTATTTTTGTATTTACTTACTGATATACATTTTTATGAAATATCAGCTGTAAAGAAAACGTTCAATAATAGTAATGTTGATAAACGACATATTTTTTTCTGAATTAGAATTATATTTTCAAATAACTAAGAAATAGTTCTAGAGGAAAATATTCTGTTCTATCTTTTAAGTGATGAAATAATAAGGCTTGTTTAGTTAGTATTATTTTGATAATTAAATTCTTTTTTTAAAGTTTATCGCTGCATTTTCATGAAAATCTTTAAAAAGAACTGAGTTATCATTAAAAAAAAGCAAGTTATTTATCTTCCATACAAATTATTTTAAATTGAAATTTTCAAACCTAATTTTTAGTTGAGAAATATAAATTTCAAAATGGAACTTTCAAAATTAGGTAAAAGCATCGTTCTTAGTTTGGGCACAATTGAAGCAAAACAAATGCTTGAGTGGAGGAGAGCGTAAGAAGTAGTGATAAAAATTCATTAAATAAAAGGAAAAAAAATATTAGAAAGATTTCTCACACATTGTTAAAGATCAAAATGCCGGATAATTATAAAGGGAATCTTTTTCCCTAGTAAATTACACTGTATAATAAGAAGTCAGAACTTTTTAGACAGTCTTCCCCCTAAAAACTTATATTTAATCGTTTTTAATTATTTGTTTTTATCAAAAGTAAAAATAATAGTGACGCAATAAAAGCAGGATGAAAAACGTTAATTTTTCTTCAAGCACAAAATTAAGCTTTTATATTGTTTTTGATCAAATGCATGAATTTTGAATAGTGTAATCATGAGCGTAAAATGTGAGATGTGGGAGTATAACCATATTTTTTTAAGTTCTTTAGCAGCTTCAGCTTGAATAAACATATATATCATTAAAAAAGGAGGCGTCTCCGTTTCCCTCTCTGTCTTGTCAACAACATTTAAGATCGTCCTATATTTTGCTTTAAGGGGCTTAAACTTTTGTTTCCGAAGGAGAGTTCTTGAAAATTCCTGCCCCAACATCATTGAAAGTCAACTAATATCACGTTTTTCGAATATTTGTCTGTCCTCTTAAAGTAACCAAAGTCACCCCTTCAATTTTGAAGAAGTTCCGGGGTGGACCCTAAGTCTCCCCTCCCCTAACATCAACGCAGATCGTCTAAAACTGCGTTTTTACATTGCCTCAAATGGCATTATAGAGATTTAAAATTCAAACATTTAACGGTAGTTGATATCCCCCTTACTTTTCTCTTTAGCTCTAAAATGTGTTTTTAGAAAAGAGAGAGCTCCCGAATTACAGTCTCTATGCTCAAAAATTTCCGGAAGAGTCAATTCCGGAGAGTTCCGTAAATCATTTCATTATCCTAAATGTTGTCAGACAAAGCCTAAAAGCAGTTGTTCCTATCAAGAATCATGGCGTAAGCGAAGCAATTGAATTATTTTTAAGAGGCGTTTCTAAAAGTTAATGTTTTCTTTTTCTTTCACATGTGGCTCTCGTTTTTAGAGGGATCTTCGTGGAATTCTTGGATGATAAGTTTTTGCTCTTGGGGGTAATGGGTACTTCTGCTAAAAGTAAAATTTTGAACCTTCAGTTTCAAAAATAGAGCTTAAAATTGCATTCTTGAAGCTTCAATGCCGCAAAATTTCGGGGTACAGCGCCCGAATCCTGCCCCTTCTCTTGACGGTATTAAAGATAACCTAAATAAAAAATGTTTTTAAAACATTAATTTCGAAACATTTCGGGAGAGAGTCCTTGCTAACGTTGCTACCAAATACCAAAGATGGTCTAAAGTAAAGATGGCTTAAGGTTTCAATTTTGAAAATTTTCGGAGGGAGATCCCTTTTTGTCTTTTAACGTCTCCAAAGAGAACGCGAAATTGCGCATTTATATATCGAAAATCTTTCAGGGGAGGGTCTTTGAATTTTTACTTCCCAAAGATAACTTAAATGAGACTTCTGTTCAAAATAAAAAAAAAACTCATCTTCTTTTCTTTTACTCTATATATCATGAAGAAATCTCTCCTGAGTTGTGCTTCAGTGTCAAAATATTTCAGGAGAGATGCCCCGAGACTTTTCAATTCCTTTAACGTCACTAAAGAGAGCCTGAAATTGCGTGTTTAGAATTTAAGTTTCAGTAAGTTTCCCAGAGGGGTCTTGATCCTCCAACGTCCATCAAAGGTAGCATAAATAATTTCAATTTCGAAAAAAGTTTTGGAGGGAATCTAAAACTTCGAAATTTTCTATCTTTTCCAAAAATTACAATATTTTAATTCAATTTGAAAATTTCTACATGTCTTACAGTAATAGCGAAAAAAAAAAAGAAAGTTGGGGGGGAGGGGGTGGCTAAGCTTGATTATATGGGCCCCCTCCGAAATAAAAACCTATATACGCCACTGCTCCCCCCCCCCGACGGGTCTAAATATGATTCCTTGTGGTCCTCATTTGAAAATTGCAATGTTCATTGGTCCTTACAAAGACTAAACATGTTTAAAAAAACATGCATTTTTCCTAGCATTTCTTTTTTTCCAAAGTCCCCCCCAATCTTCAGCAGGCAGCGACGCCCATGCTTTCAGCAAGAGGAACGACTAAAGAAATACACTTCGTTGCTAACCGTTTCTCTAAGACTATTCCCTTGTTTCTGTGTTGTTATCCTTGATTAATATTCCTCCTGACAAAATTTCGCCTTTAAAGGAACAATTCCTACAAATAGTATTCTATTCCTGATAGTTTTGTAACCTATTTCGAACAAATTCTTTTCTTTGCTACAATTACGGAGAAAATTGTAACAAAAGAGAAAAATTGGGAGTCATTTTCAAGTCGACGAAAGTAATGAGTAAAAGGCAGTTTTATTATGTTCATCTAATTCGTGTTACGTTACGGGAACATTAAAAAAACACTTAAAATGTAACTTTTGTTTTAAGATAAATGTCTTAATTAGAAAATCATTCATCTAAAACTTAAAATTTCTTTTTTCAGTTTTCTAAAACACCCTAGAGATTTCAAAAGAAGAAGCATGTCTTTTTAATTTTCTTGAATTTTAATGGGTTGATTTTCGTCATCATTGCCTGATATTGTTAAGTACTATAAAAAGTCTTTTAAAATTTACTTCTTTTGTTTCAAATAGCTAATTAAATTTAAAAGCATATCAACAGAAAAATTTTACTTAATGGATAGACTAACTACGGTTTTGGTTTTTAAAGTTATGATACGTTTGTTTTACGTATAAAAAAAATTGCACAACAAAAATTATGTCAACAAAGATCATGAATTTATTATTTGATAGGAACATAGTATTGCAAATACATTATTAACAGTGTTTCATGTCATTTTTTGTTACGTAATATTAGTAGTAAAAATTGGAAAAGTCAAATAGGGGTATCAGCTATACCCTGTCTCATCTTAATGTTATGTATTTCGTTATATATATATATATAAAAAAATATATACATATATATATATATATATATGACCTAGAATTATATTTACTTAGAAATAAACTTTGGGTTTTACTAAAAACACATACTTGATTCAGATAAACAGAAAAATAGTGTTGAAAATGATACACTACAGTTTAAATTTTTGACGTTGGGATATCTTGAGTTTAGTTGGAACTTATTTTACTACAAAACTAAGATACAAGTTTATTCCAAGACTCTTAAACTTTGAAAGAATTTTATTTACTTCTTCTTCACTTCTGAGGAAAACTTTTAAGCCGAAAAAATATATTTCTTGTTCATGTGAACAAAAATACAAACAAAATACGTGGCTGTAAAATAAGACTAGGTATAGTAGATACAAATTTTATGTTTTGATTTTTCTTATTTTTATTACTATTGTTACGTAGCAAAAAAATGTCACTGTACTACTATCACTATGCTCCTAGCAAATAGTATCTCAAAATCTTTCTTGGCATAACTTTTGTCATTAATTTTTCCCCCGAGATATATCAACTGGACTCGCCATGGGTCAAGTTAATAATCATTGTTATTACTGTTTCATAGCAACCACGTTTTGTAACAATGGATTTCATATTTAATCATTTAGGACAAATCGCTTTAAATTTGACTACTAATTAATTGATATCTTCTTTAATTAAAATCTCATAATTATACAAATTAAAACTAATAAAGCCAGAAAAATTACCAATCTACAGGTACCCTGTTCGACTTTCAGTTCATCGGCCTTCAGGAGAAAGAAGCATGGCATAGATAGAAACAAAGAAAGAATAATAGAAAGATACTCAGTTTTTAATATAAGTAGACTAGCAGTATCCACTCGGCGATGCCCGTGCAATTAAATGGTAAGGAAGTCAACTGAATAAATTTAAATTCACTCCAACCCTCTGAAGTAAAATTATTACAGGGGAAACGATATAGTTCTTGGCCACTTAAACGACATCGTATTAGTAAGCTTGAATAAAAAATAAATGAAATATTCCTGCATAAATAAAAAATACTTCATATGATACTATATTAATGTATTTTACTATTCATACTTTCTGAAAACACTTTTTCAAATATATTATTAGAAAAAAGTCAAGGCAAAAACAAAACTGTCAAATTGATAGTAATTGGCCACCTTATCATAGTTATTGGCTACGAAACCATACAGTAAACATTCAATGTTATCCTGGATTATTCATATATATATGTATGAAAATATTATACCTTTACATGAATATAGTATACTATTATATGAAGGTATTATACCGTTAATCTTAATATATAAAAATTACGTGTCCCTGTGTTTGTGGCCAATGGACTCATCAACTACTGAACTGATTTTAACCAAATTTTGCACGCAGTTTTAGTTTGGTCCAACTTAAATGATAGGATAGTTTTTATCTCAATTTTGGACCGCAATATATTTTTTATTGCAAATTATCTATTTAGCTACCAGCTTTTTTGTATTCTTGGCTAAGCCTTTTTACTAAGCCTTTTTTGACACCTCCATGGCTGAGCGACATAAAACACACGTTCTAGCAGCTTCCGGAGCGCAATAAACAGGTTGTGAGTTAGCGGTGCGTTGAGTGCTATATGACTTTTTTGTGAAGTAAATTATAAGCAAACGCGTTACTTCCCTTGAAATTTATATGTGATATGCTGTCAGAAACGATTGTCACTTAAGAGTTTTTAACGCCTCTGAGGATGAGAGGTGGAAAACGCTTAGTGGGATAGCTCCTGGACTGCATTTAAGTGGCTGTTCTTCTTACTACTATTATATATACAAAAGTTTGTTTGGATGGATTTATGGATGGAGCAGTCAGTTGATAAGCAGTCCGAAAAAATTATATTTTTAACTAAGCCTTTTTTGAGCCTCTGTCGCCGGGCGACATAAAGCACATGTTCTGACAGCTTCTGGAGCGCAGTAAAATAGGTTATGAATACAGAAACAATAATGGATGATTAATGCAGGTACTTATTTTTTTTTCCTACCTTGCAGGGTTTTTTTTTAATCACTAAAAGAAAAAGATAAAATTTGTTAGTTAAATAAACTTATAAATTTGTTAGTTAAATAATTTCATGTGACAAATTACTAGAAAAAACGACATTACACTAACACAAAGCGATATAAAAATAACTTCGAATATAAACCTTCTTAGGTTAAACTAAGCCTCCTAGTCAAAAAACACGGTGGTATCTTGCTTAATATGATATACTTCAACCTTTCTCTGTGTAATTATTCATTTAAATACTATAATTGTTCTCTATACTACTTATGATTTTCATTTATTTCCTCAGTAACAGGTAGCTTTAATATTTCTTTAGTAAATATTCAAGCTACCTAATTTTCAATTTTACCATCACTCAGCAAAAAACTCCTTATTTTAAAATAAAACATAAAAATAATAAATGATAATTTAGTAAGCTTTGCTTAAAAATGATGAATTAAAATTATAACCACATCTAAATAGCCGATCGTGTATCTAAAGCATTAAATTTACGAATAAAGCTCGAAGGCTGCAATTAAGAATAAATATTATGCTGAATTAAATGTTTGCCTTATTAATGAATAAATTATCTAATGGTATAAGAATTGCTTCATAATTCTCCAATAAAATTACTCATGCATGAAAGAAAATACGATATCTATTATAAAACTGATTATTTGTATTTTAATAATAAAATAAATCTGCATTAAGACGAAACTAATTACTTAAGTCTATGGTACTAAAATAACTCCCTAATACATATTCTTGAACCGTAAGTTGACTTAAGAGTAATTTTTAATTACATATTATTACTTTTTCCTGTATCAAAAATGTATAGAAAAGTATTGGATGCCTGAAAATGCTTGATTTTCGAACTTTGGTGGACTTGCATGGTTCAAGGGATGCTACGAGTTTTTTAATCATTTTTGACTAACATCTGCTTGTGTCTGTGTGTTTGTACTTTGTAGGCACTTTTGCAGCCGTTCTAGCCATTTCTAAGTTTAGTACTGATATGAATTATCATGTGAACTGAGGAGCAATTCATCAGAAGGTAACATATCCACATTTTAGAGGAACTCATACCCTTCAGTTGGCCTTGACGAACCCCCCTAGTCTTCACAAGTCCCAACGGAACGAATCCATAGTTATTAAAGGGCAAAGTTAGGCATTTTTAGCAAAAGATAACAAATCCAACTCGAACCATCCCTAGCGAGATTTCACTGTATTCCAACCAGTGTTTCAAGAGTAGTCTTCATGCTTTTATGACTTTTTACTTCGTTCTATTTTACTACAGCCTACATTTTATTAAAAAGAAAAAATTTGAACATATACACCGTTAAATTTTCTTGCTTTCTTCTCCTAAAGCATAAAATTGTGCTATGAAATTGTGCTTATCAAAGCTTCAAATGCTCCGTTAAGCCCTTAGCCATGTGATCCACCCAATTTTCAGTTCAAATACATCGATATGAGGCAGTGATGCATTTGAATTTTGATGAAATGGGAACAACATTCGCGTTTTCGTTCAAAAGAGCAAATCGGACCCCCCCCCCCCCTTTCTTTTTTTAACAAAGCGGCACATGTCCACAAATAGAATGGCGATATCTCCTTGATTTTTTTTTTTATTTAAAAATGTTTTACTGTGGCCCATAATTTCTGATGCAGCTGTGCTTTGTTACATAACCTAAGAATATGATAAAAATATTTTGCTGTTAACCTGTTTTTTTTTTTTTTTTTTTTTTTTTTTTTTTTTACATCTTAAACATTTTTAGAAAGTGAATGTGTTCCCTTTTGATAAATTGGACCTCATTTGTTATTGATTAGAACCGTGTATCTTTAATTTTCAATGCTAATTTTATCCTTTTCGAAGCAAAACTAGAAATGGCTGGGACAGAGATAATCTGATGTCGAAATTAAGTATAAAAATATAAAATTATAAATAGTCTGTTAAAAAAACATTTTACTAATTGAATACTTCCTTCAGTGTTAATAATAGAGGATAGAAACACCATGAAATGAAAAGTGACTCTAAACTCTACTAACAGAAAGCATTAAAAAGTCTTTCGTTGATTAAAAAACAAATACCGTTGTACTAAAATATTTGAACCATGAATGAGATTAGCTGTACACAATAG
This sequence comes from Uloborus plumipes, assembly GCA_038373865.1. NCBI lineage: Eukaryota > Metazoa > Arthropoda > Arachnida > Araneae > Uloboridae > Uloborus > Uloborus plumipes. Next base: position 6,392 of record JAXGGA010020401.1, on the reverse strand, counting down.
CAATATAACTGCATGCATTTATTTTAGGGTTGCAAGAAAGCTGCAGATAGAATCTGAGGTTGAACCTAAGAATATTAAAGAAAATTGGAAATTGAAAGCTAAGAAACCGTTTAAATAATGTAAAATTTCCTCATGTATTAGTAGTAAAATACAGAAAATTCATTGAATGAAAAATTTACCATACGTAAATCTCATTTGACTGTTGTCGTTGATATTTAACACCTGAGCTAGCCGTACAAAAAGCAATTAAAACTGCACACACGAGTGTTATAATCTGTTACAATAGTTACAAGAAACTTCTTATCTAATGCAAAAAGAAAAATAGATGTGCCTCACACTTTTGCATTAAAAAGGGGTTTCTTTTTTGAAAACGGAACACATTTTTCGTTGCAATTTTAGATAACAGTGAATTAAGTCCCAGGCGTACGTAACATGAATGTGTTGGTCTCAACGCTTCTACAGTTCTAAATATTTATATATATAAAAATGGATGTATGTTTGCTTGTTTGTTTGTATGTATGTTTGTTCCTTATACAAATTCCTAATACAGTTTTCGCCAGATTTTCATCAAACTTGGCGCAGAGGTTCCTTGATGCAGTAGAATTCACACAGGTGGGGTTTAGGAGTTTTAAAAAAATCCAAAAAAGCTCAATATTCAAATATTTTGTCTAAAAATGGCCATTTTCTTTCAATTTTGAATAGATAGAGTAATGGAGATAAGTCTTTAAGCATGCAAATTGATAAAATTCAACACATTTAAATATGAGTATTTTCCAACTAAGATTACGATTAACAATAAATTATCAATTTAAGGCTCACCTGTTTCATTGTTGTTACAAAAAATAATTTCTTGGCATGTTGCATTTTAACCCGCGCGACGCCGGGCATATCCACTAGTTAAATATTATCAATGATAATATTTGATGTCTTCTTATATTTTTCTACAAGCAGCCTGAAGGTCTGCTCAAAAGTCTCCATCTTCTAAAACTACTAATTACAGTTTTCATTATCCATTATCCTAAATCAATAGTGAAAAAATCATTTTATATGTTTATTGACTTGTTTCTGGTTTTAAACATAAATCTCTTTTTCTCAAGTACTTGTGAAAATATTGGACTAAAAACACATTTTTCTCCAAGATAAACATTCGCTTCTCCAAGGATATTGAAAAGCTATTTTCGCTTCTTTTGAATAAAAGGATTATGACGTACTGTACAATCGACGGGGAAAAAAAGCTTTTCCACAAAGAGTGTCTCAAGTAACAAATGATACTACAGCAGTAACTGGCATACAAATCCAACATTTCTTTTAAGGATATATCGGAAATACGTGCTACGTATGACATTTTGAAAAGTGTGAAATATCGAAGAGGAAAATTCGCGAGAATATTAGTTATTACACAGATATGAGAAAAAGAAAGAAAAAATTGGAAAGGGGTTGTCATCTTACATGAAATAAAATTTAGTGATTAATTATGCGTCTTGTTCAGCTTAATGAAAAATTCTGATGAATATATATAGGAACTCTAGTGGTATTCAATACTTTTATACATAGTAACTCTAGGGAAAAGGAGAAGTTGGGAAAACTGGCTTTGATTTTGAGGCAGAACTACTATAAAAAACAATTACTCATGAATTTTAAGATATTTAGTAAACTTTCAAGTATCGCTATCTGCTGCAGCAATTGATTCGCAAAGTATATACAATATCTTTTTTTGGCTCGCAGGTAAACCTTGAATTGATTTATTATTATTATTTTAAATTGTGAAAATTCAAAACTGAAGTAATTTTAGGATATAAGAAAATATGTCTGTGAAAACGAAACTTTAGAGAAAGGAGAAAGTTAAGAAGGAACAAAGCGAACTTAGTTTGGCGAAATATTTGCCTCACATTAAATTAAAATAAACTCATATTCAAAAAACGGGATGTAATGAAAGAACCCAAGAATCATCTATTGAGAGACAATTGGAAAGTCGTCTCCCATCAACCTTAAAGCTCACAGATGCATGTTATATTTTTAAACTTTCTTGAAGCCAACAGGACCCTGCTCTTCCCCTTATCTAAATTAAAATCCACCCTTAATCACTCTTTTGATATCCATGACATCTTCTGATTAAATTTCTCTCACCTATCCCAATTATACAATATTCCGTCCAACACCTGATCTTAGCCCATAATATTTTTGGACACACATTTTCATTCACTTAGTGAATTTGCTTTTTTTTAAAATTATTATTACTAATCTGTTTGTTTCGTATTGTCATCTTTTTCATGTGTCTGTATTTTGTAAGTCCTTTGTCTTGCTGTCTTTGTAATGAACCCTGTTATTTGTCTTGTACTATTTTTGTCTGTAATGTTTTTGTGTCTTGAATAAGTTTGGACCCGACTCCGACTGCCGGCTTACGCTAAGACCCTGGCAGTCCTTCTACGGCAGTCGGTAGATGCACTCTTAAGTCTTTAGTGGTTTAAGGGGCTATTTGACATCCAGAAAAGCCAGTTTCTATCTCCGGCAAAAGAGGACCTTCTGCATTTCCCGCGCTTTCTGACATGAAATTTAATGTTAAAGGTTGAGGAACAGTGTAGAATAGGTTCACTAAAAGTGCAAAGGTCAAAAAATACTTTTGCATAAAGTCTATACTGCCGTTCTAATCACAAAAGAGGTATCTACACTTTTTAACAAAATTGAGTTATTGTCACCACGTGGTTCTTTGTCACTTATTTTACTTTTATACAAATTTCTATAGTCCTTTGAGAACGGGAAATATTTTTTGAAAATTCTAAAAAAGTACCTTCTGAATCAAATACATGGAGGTGCAAAACTTTAAACAGCAATTTCTCAGTTTGTGATCGTCTGCAGATACCACTTTGCATTTAGCATGGCAGTATACTGCCGTGATAATCACAAAAGTGGTATCTACACTTTTTAACAAAATTGAGTTATTGTCACCACGTGGTTCTTTGTCACTTATTTTACTTTTATACAAATTTCTATAGTCCTTTGAGAACGGGAAATATTTTTTGAAAAATTCTAAAAAAGTACCTTCTGAATCAAATATATGGAGGCGCAAAACTTTAAACAGCAATTTCTCAGTTTGTGATCGTCTGCAGATACCACTTTGCATTTAGCATGGCAGTATACTGCCGTGATAATCACAAAAGTGGTATCTACACTTTTTAACAAAATTGAGTTATTGTCACCACGTGGTTCTTTGTCACTTATTTTACTTTTATACAAATTTCCATAGTACTTTGAGAACGGGAAATATTTTTTTTAAAATTCTAAAAAAGTACCTTCTGAATCAAATACATGGAGGCGCAAAATTTTAAACAGCAATTTCTCAGTTTGTGATCGTCTGCAGATACCACTTTGCATTTAGCATGGCAGTATACTGCCGTGATAATTACAAAAGTGGTATCTGGGTGATTCTCCAAAATCCGAACAATATGATGTCCCCGTAGGACAGCACAAAAAGTATTTGACCTAGAAAGTTTTTTTATTTTTTTAATTGTTAGAAATACTCATTCTGATGTTATTCAATTCATATTAAAGCAATTTTTCATTTATTTTTTTCTACAAAAATTTTTGAATAGCCAAAAAGTCACCTTTTTTCCGTGTCCCACCCTGTTTCTAAAATGTAAATAAATTATTTTAAAATTTTACGTGAACATTGCACAAATTCCACTTGCAGTGTTGAATTATGTATAGTTATGAGTGTAATATAGTGTTGTTTTAGCTTATTTAAATGATTATATGATCAGGTACAGCATTTTGAAGTTTGTCCCCAGATTGCATGTCCCTCTCCTGGCCTACAAATTGGTTCAATTATTAAAGGCAAAAAGAAGGAATTTTGAATCTGCAGTACTATAACACTGTTTATTCTCATCACTTCTTTGGACTCATAGAGTATTTTGTCGATAGAATGTGTCTGCTGTTCGTATTATTATTCCTTAGTTCAAAATGAGGTATGTAACATTTTCGATGTCCCTCTCCTGGCCAACATTTCTGTTCAGAATAAAATAAAAATAATAATTCTACCTGCAGTGTGTAATTGAGTTAAGAGGATAAGAGAGAAAAATACCATTATTTACCTTCTATATAATTCCCGGTAGAAATATCAACCTTTTTTTGATTAAAATGTCCCTCTCCTGGCGCAAAAAAATGTCCCTCTCCTGGCGCAAAAAAATGTCCCTCTCCTGGCGCAAAAAAATGTCCCTCTCCTGGCGCAAAAAAATGTCCCTCTCCTGGCGCAAAAAAAAAAAAAAATGTCACTCTAGCATTACTTTTAACGCACTGGTAAAGCATCCGGTAGAATAGATGGATTTATTTACTAAACATCAGTTAAAAATATTAAAAAGGAGTCTCATTTATTAAAAAAGTATTCATTTAGAAAAATTTGAACTTTATTTTATGATTGTAAATCTCTTTCTTCATATAAATATTAAATTTGTCGGATGCTGCATCTCTTAAAACAGTGTTCGTTTAAGGAGGTTGTAAATTAGTTTTGTTTGTCAACAATAAACATAGTTTTTCATTCATGTTGAAGTTATTTCTCTGTTATTGCTGTAAAATTTCTGATAATTCTTGATAAAATTCATTTGTTTGCTCGCTTAGTGCTTCTTGTCACTCTCTCGGTTTGAAAAAATTGACCCCCCTTTTTTGGGGTGTAGCATACTTAAAGTGAATTCCCTCTATTTTTCTCTTAATGAGTTACTAACAAAGAGTAAGTATGATTTTTTATAGATTTTTTTAAGCATTTTTATTTTTACAGAGTTTGTGAGTCGAAAATGCCAGGTTTTTGGAGAATCACCCACCTACACTTTTTAACAAAATTGAGTTATTGTCACCACGTGGTTTTTTGTCACTTATTTTACTTTTATACAAATTTCTATAGTCCTTTGAGAACGGGAAATATTTTTTGAAAAATTCTAAAAAAGTACCTTCTGAATCAAATACATGGAGACGCAAAACTTTAAACAGCAATTTCTCAGTTTGTGATCGTCCGCAGATACCACTTTGCATTTAGCATGGCAGTATACTGCCGTGATAATCACAAAAGTGGTATCTGCACTCGAGATCAAACTGAAATATTGCTCTTCAACGTTTTGCTCCTCCGTGTATTTGATTCAGATATTTTCGGATATTTTTCAAATAATTTCTCGTTCTCAAATGACCATTATGTTTAGGTAAAAAAAAAAAAAAAAACATTTCATAGAATCCCCTGGTGTCTAAAACTTTATTTTGTTAAACAGTGCAGTTATGACTTTCGTGCTTAGCACAGCAGTGCAGTCCAAGTGCTTAAGGGCTTACATTTAAATTAAAAATTTCAAAATGTGAATTACAATACCACAAGCACAAGTTGCTCAGCCGCACTATCAAAAATGTTTTTCAATACAGGGAGGCTTAAAGAGCTTGTTGAAGTTAAAAACCCTAACAAAAATAGAACAATAGGCGATTTTTCCTTCAGTCCAAAATACTACTTTAAATCGCTGATATTGATAGAATAAACAAAGGAAAAAAACATAGGGCAAGAAAATGTTTCGATTTTTCCTACAGTTTATTTTAATTTTTTTTTTCTTCCACATTTAAAACGAAGAGAGATCTCATATGACGTCACAAGTGGAGAAACCTAAGAAAATTTTTGTTGCGCCAAACTGACGCATCAGCCATTTTGGATCTCTGGTAACCTTAGGTCCGAAACAATGAAAAATTCGACTCTAATTTGGAGCGTTTTGTACGTACGCATGTGAGGTCAGACAGCAAAAATGAATCAACGACTAAGCGTCTTTTATATATTATTTTTTAAGAAAGAAAAACTGTCAAAATTAAGAAAGAAAAGTAATTCACCCTATGTTTTCGATTGTGCTCTTTCAGAAAAGATATTTTAGAAAAATGGGACACTTCCCTGGTAACATTTCCATAACACATTCTTTCCATCATATCTGACATCAGGGCCGCATGCAAGGAGGTGGTTTATACTGTTCAAGGCCCCTCCGAAATTTTTCATAAAAAAAAATCAGCTTTGCATTATTATTTGTCAAATTTAATACTTTGTTCATGTGTTTACTGCGGAAAAACTTTTCAAAATTATAGAAGTTTTGTCCTTCATAATAACTTTAATGTTTTAATCATCTTTTTTTGACTTACGAAAAATCGGTTGGTGCTGTACAGCCAATTAAGGCTCTTGTGCCAAAAAAACTCAATAGAGCTCGCCAATCATCTTTCTTTGTGGGTAAAATATCATTGTAATTATTGATATTCATTATTTGAACCCTATTCGAAAATAAATTAGAAAATTGAAAAGTTTTATAATCTGAGTGTCTTATCAAGAATGGTAGCTCATTTTTTATGAAACAAGATTATTTATAAAAACCCCACACCCTCCCTATTTATAA